>JZKD02S1583799.1:78717-101742 GCA_000966675.3 Picea glauca
GCAATTCCAATAGTACCTTTTGTTTGAGTTGGGATTTCTTACATAAATATAAGTGATCTTTGTACCATAGTGAATCATTTTTCCATGTAAATGTATCTGATGTACTAGAATCTTGCTACAACCTTTGAATGAGAGTCCACACTTTTTCGTCATTCTTCCATTCATCCCTTGCTTTTATTATCCAATTGGGTTGGATGATCGAGATAGAACAGAGAAAGGCCTAAACATATTCATCCTTCCTTGAGAGTGTATCTGCCACAAAATTTTTCTTCCCCTTTTTATAGACGATTTCAAAAGCATAACCCAATATATTGGTTACCCACTTTTTTTATTCTTCTAAAGATAGTCTTTGTTCCAAGAAGTATTTAAAGCTATAATGATCTATTTTGACCTTGAAGTGCCTACCTATTAGGTAAGGACACCATTTCTTTAATGCATGTAGTGTTTCCATAATTTCCTTCTCATAAATGGGTTTGTGTAAATCCTTTCCCTTGAGTGGTCGACTTTCAAAAGCCAGGGGCCTTCCTTCTTGCATTAGGACATCACCAATTCCATTTCTCGAGGCATCACATTCTACAATAAAAAATTTTGTGAAGTCTGGAGTGGTCAAGATAGGAGATTTGCACATCACCTCTTTAAGTTTTTCAAAAGCTTTATTTGCCTCTGGAGTCCATGAAAATGCATTCTTCTTAGTTAGTGCCATTAAAGGTGCTGCTATTCTTCCATAGTGTCGAACAAACTTGCAATAATAACTTGTTGGCAACGAATATATAATTATCATTTTTATAAGACACCTACATAGGTTCTATGAAATTTTATTACTCTTCATAAGCATTTCTCTAAACGACAGTCGTAAATCTTCGCATTTTACCTATCATCTATTCATGCTTCGTTTTCATGACTGAAAGCATGAAAACTTGCAATTATCGTTGTCATACTGTTTTAAAATGTCATTTAAAGCATATCGTTTATTACAGAATTGTGATTTCTTGCTATAAGCATGTTGCTCTCATTGTTTTTGACCCTTTCAATTCTAAGAGTGCCTAAGAAACTTGTGGTTGTTTGAACGAAAGACCCCCATCAATTTATATTCGATTTTTGTATCGATTTCGGTTTGATGTTTGATCATATTTCTTTCATGAAACCTTTGGCTATTCAATTTTTGTAAACTCACCTATCTTTTCAATCAAACTTTGATGCGCGCACTATGTTTTCAATTACTTTGGTTCTAGCATGTACCCAATACCAAGATGGCATACATACTACAGAATGCCATTACTCCTGAGCATGGTCTCGGGCTTCACGAATTCACTCACATGCATTATGATAAACACTTTGCCCACCATTTAAATTATCATAGAATGAATTGATAAGGCTCGGGGCTATGGCTCTGTGGCATTTTTCCAAACCCTACCTGTGTATCCTATGTTAATAACCCATCCATTCGGCATGGCTCCAGTATTAAGGGTTGAACTGAACGGAATCCAAACCCTTGTTTCGTATGATAACGCTAGGGAGGATTTGGAAAGGAATGGTTGGCATTTGTTCATCAAAAAATTTCAGGGTTTTAACCTTCAGGTCGCCCAAGAGTTTTCCTTAACCTTTGATGGTTGTAGGGAAAATATCAGTGATGTGAAATTAGAAGTAACATAAGATTTCTTAAGCCAAGCCACAGGATTGCCAGCAGTTGGTCAGAAATGGTTCAAGAATGAAAAAGTGGAGGAGGTCCCTTGGACTTTACTGTTTACCTCACGAAACATAACCAGTTGTGATCGAGGTATGCCAATTTCATTTTTGAAACCTAGGTGGCATGATTTACTTGCTGTAGTGAAGCAATTCATCACATGTGAGGGATGATTTGGACTTGTTTTCCTATATCATCTACGCCTACTTATGAGTTTTATTGGTTTTTTCGTTGAATATGCCTTACTACCTACTCATAAGTCTGTATAAAATGGGTAAACGGTTTAGGAAACAGAGGTCAGATTCGAGTTTATTTCATCATGGTCTAATAAAAATCATCCTCATGCACTAGTTACAGTCACAAAATGATTGTTGGGATGCGTTCATTTCACGAAATGGTTTTGGTAACCATGAGTTGGGACAGGTAGATAAGACGGTCATTATAGAAACCCTTATGAACCCTATGACCTCTTCTCCACCTCTCCAGGCCTGTGATTTTCCCCCTAATAACAAACTCTTGAGCTACCCTAATGTCATTCAATAGGACAGTCGACCAGTTACACATCTAAAGGATTGCACTAAAACTGTTAAAAAACCTACAGGAAAGAAGCTAAAAGGCATTGTTGATGTCAATTTCAAGAACAAAAGAGTTGGTCGTTTAATTTCTCGATGTGTTCGAAATAAAATGAAACCTTGTGCAAACACAATCAACACAATTGAAGTGAGTGAAGATTCAGACTCAAAAATTGACAAATTCCTGGCTAAAGAGGACCCTGTGTCATTTGGGCTATACCCTGATCGACCCTACGACTATGTTAATAATCTGCCTCTCTGTCTAAAGGACAACCCAGAATTTCCTGGTATCTAGCTCTGTGATAAGTCTACAGTTTTCATGGAGGATTCTCTGACCCATAATGTTGTTCGTGCTAATGCAAATTCCTTACAGTCACAGTGCGATGAGTGTCGATCGTGGATCGACAGGTACTATATTTATGTTCCACTGCTACAGTCACGACTCAAGTATTTAAGAGACCAAGTTGATATGTTGACAAATGAAAACAACAGACTTGAATCCATTATCCAAGGGAAGGAGAAACGATATAAAACTACAGGTCGTGTCATTTTCAAAAACGTAGAGGCAGCAACAACTATCGTTGATTCCAAAATTTCTTGATACGTTTTGATTCCATGATTTGAGGTATGATATTTTTAATTTTTAGCATGATTGTGTCACTCTTAAGTTAGGATATTCGATTTGATTAAATAATGTTTTTTTCTTATTAAGATTAGTCTGTTTTGTTTATTTAATAAAATATGATCACATTTGCTATTATAACTAGCTACAGAATCGCAAGATTCTATAGCCAGTTAAGAAAATTCAAATTGTTTGATTTGATAATTGAAAACATATATGAGATCTTCTCATTTTCAAGTTTTTTTCATGATGATTAAGGAGCCCATGATTTCCAGGATGATATGAGACACTTTTGAGGTCTCCCAACCATATCAATTTTGTATTTTGAGTAAACAGAATTAGACTGTTAATAGTGTTTTGATATCTAGTTAAATCAGGGTGGTTGCATCCCCCATATTTTTGAAACAAATTTGATCTTATCAACAGGAAACAATTATGTTTCCTGAAACCTTTACAAACATATTATTTTTTAAACATTTGATCATCTCAGCCTGTGGCAAGAGTAGGGGCATTTTTATCACAGACTTGAATGAAACAGAGTACACATTACAACTTTAGCTTTTTTGTATGATGTTTTGATTCAGGTTATGTGTATGTCAATTTGATAATAGATGGTGAATGGTTTCATCGTCATGATTTATTACCATTTGACATGATTCATTTTATATGTTGCTCATATATTATGTTTTAGATACAATATACATATAGCTATCATCTATCCAATTTAAATTAGTAGATTCATCTCTAATTTATGTTGAATGTCTGCATGCAAGTTCTTACAGGAAGATTTATCTCGTCGTAGAAATTTGCAAATCATATGATTATTGTAACTGTATCTATTCAATGTTCTATTGTTATAATTCAATCTCCAACATTATCATTCCTCATTTATTAGGGGCAGTCTTAAGATCTGTAGCAGGTTTACTTCATCAGACAAAGGTGGCTGGATGTTCAACATTGAACATACATTGGATGCAATAACAGGTTAGCATGTTATTTGATTTTGTTAGTTTCCTGAATATATAAGTTTCCTCTATATAAAACGTTTTCTACTATCTATTATTTTCTGTTCAACTAGGAAGTTTAATGTGTGATGTCATGAGTGCATACATTTAAGAAAACAAAACCAAAAAAATAGATAGTCTTTTTACTTGCTTTATTATTATTGCTAAAAGTAATCAATCTACATTTGATTTTTACGAGTTTAGATTAAAACTCATGTTTTGTATAGATTGTATACAGAATTATCATACATATAATATTTAATTTGTACATATATATTTATTTAGATGTACATATAGTTTTTTTAGTAATTGTTATTTATTAGATCATTGTTTTTCCTTTAATTATTTTGCACTTTCTTTAGGACTTAGATCGGCCAACGGAGCCACTAAACCCGTCGGAGTGAATTAATCCGAACGGCTTGGGTTAATTAGACAACCCCGGATCGGATTCACTCCTCTAGTTGATGAGTGGTCAATTTCGCCCATCAACAAATGGCGCTAGAAGGAGGGCCTGAAAACTATTAATGGCACGAGGAGGTCGTAAGACTCCTCCCCCACCTACCCACTCACCTATAGTAACTAGAAGTCATTCAGACGACAACATTGTCCCTCAAACAACAACCAGATCAAACAACGATCTACGGATCATAGTTGAACCAGTAACTCCAAATCCTCTAGGTGGTGGCATACAAGAGATTGTTCATCAATCCCTCATAAGAACACACAGTGCCTTAGACTGTATCAGACAACCAAGCTGACCTTTAAACCAACCATTAGACTTATTTGATATTACAGAACAACTTGAAGGTACTAACCTTACCTTAAACCCTACATTTCCAGATCATATCCTCACTCCTGTAGTAGGAGGATCTGATATTCCACCATCACCACCCCCTTCATCTCATTCTTCTTCTGGAGAAGAATCCTCAGACGAAGGCAGTTCCTCATCTCAGCCTTCGACACCACCCACACCTATGGCCAATCCGAACAATCCTCTAGACCCTGGCTTGAACAAGATGCAGTGGCCATACCTGGCCCCCAACATCCTTTACCTAAACACCTGGAGAAATGGCTCCCTAAATTTGACCCATACTCCAAGAAGATCGTTGAAGATCACATCAAAAATCTTATGCTAGCCATTAGGATTCATAGTTTTGAGCACGAAGATGTAGTGTGAAGATTGTTTCCCTACACTTTTGAAGGCAAAGCCTCTACCTGGTACTTTGCCCAATAGCCCCACACCATTGTGTCATGGGATAAATTTGAGTCCTGTTTCCTTGAGAAGTTCGGAGATGACAAGTCTCCTGAAGTTCTAGTCATGGAGATTTCTAGTTTAAAAATGAACCCAAAATAAAAGATAAAAGACTTTAATCAAAGGTTCCTTACACTAAATAACCGAATCCCCATGGACTCGATGCCTGCCAAGAATCTTATTATCGCATACTACATGAAAGCCTTACATCAAAACATAGACCTTTGGGTAAAAAGGTCCAAGAAAGCCACATTGTTAGAAGCCTTCGAGGAGGCGAGCCAAATCGAGAAAGATATTCTCATCTTAAAAGACAATACCGACAATGAGATAGAGACCAATTCATCCTCCAAGAAGAAAATCGAAATCCTTCCTAGACCTCCCCAAAAAAAATCTCAACCAGAAAGTTCAGATCTAGAAAACTTACAGAAAGTCGTTCAGAAGTTATCCAATCAAGTTGTATATTTGAAAAGGCCGGCTGAAGAAGCTTATTCAATCAAAGGACCTTACAAACCCCCTTTTAGGAAACCTTTTCCCACAAACTGATCTAACTCAAATTCTGAAGGTCTAAATCTAGAAAGCCTACAATTTGCTATTCAAATGATCCTAGAAGCACACGATAACTTGATTCCTCCCGAGATTCCAGAAGAAGTAGCTGAACAAGAGACAGTATAAGAAGATGAATCCTCTCCGAACATTTTCGGACATTTTTTGGATAGCATTTTTCAAGCTAATTTTGAAATAGTACATCCTTACAATACCAGGAGCAAGACAACAAATAATCCTTCTTCTGAAATTGCGACTAATTTGCCTCCAAAACAACCTAAATCAATTGAAACTAAACAGAATTCAACAAACCCAAGTTTGGATTATGATTTGATTTAAGATCTAAAAAATATTAGGGATAACATTTCTGTTTATGAATTATTAAAATTCCCTTTCCTTTTGCAAAAGATGCTGCAGAATATTGCAGAGAACCGCAAAAATAGCAATCCGAACAGCAACAAAGGTGTTCAAAACAGCCCCAAAATTCCTCAGAAGGCCTCTACCAAAACTACATCCGAGCCTCATGATAAAAGAGACCTTCCTGTAAATAGTGTAACAAATGTAGATAAACCAGTTTATGAGGCTGCGATTAAAAAACAACAAACTTCTACTGTTAATACTCGTAGAAATGTCCCTCCATTTTTGTTGACTTTTGAAATTTTCAATAGGAATGTACATAACTGTATGGTAGATTTAGGTGCATCATATAACGTAATGCCTTGGTCTGTCTATCAAAATATTAATGCCAATGTTCAATCGTCCATCTTGAAAATTATCCAGCTTGATCGAACTAGTGTTAAAGTGATAGGCGAATTAAAAAATGTGCTTACAAGATTGTCATCTAATCCTAAAGTCCATCAAGTGATTGATATCATTGTTGTAGATATCCCAGAAGTATATGGTTTGTTTTTAAGTGGAGATTGGTCTGAACAATTACATGGCTATTTTGCAACGGATTGGTCTCACTTGTGGCTTCCCGAGAATGGAAAGCCTAACAGAATCAAGGTAAATCGTGAATAGTATCTGAAGTTCACGGTAACTGATTTAAATGATCCCAATGAACCATTCACTCCTTTTTCCAATTCACCTGAAATACATGGGATGGATACTTTTTTCAGGAATTTCGTGGCCAAAAATTCTACCATCACTGACCTGGAACAACAATCTAAAATTATGACATTCACATAGTCAACAGCCTTCTCTCAGCGGTCACATGCACCTGACGAAAATAAAATACGGTCTCTTTACTTTGATGGGTCAAAATCTAAGGAAGGATCAGGTGCAGGGTGCATGCTCATCGATCCAGCAGGTAATAAGACTCTGATTTATTTTCGATTAGAATTTGAATGTACAAACAACACGACCAAATATGAGGCACTCCTGCAAGGTCTCAGAAAAGCACTAGATTTGAACATTCAAAATCTCACTGTTTTTGGTGATTCATAAATCGCGGTTAGACAGGTAAAACATTATATCCACTGTTTATCTCCACACATAAAAAGCTATCAGACTGAGGTATGGAATTTGATGAACAAGTTTTCTGCATTTAACATAAATTATATTCCTAGATTGAATAATTTTGAAGCTTATTTGTTAGCTAACGTCGCTTAAAAATTTTTTCTTGCAGAAGGCCTATCTCTGAATTCATTTTCCGTCAAACTGTTGTTCATACCATCCATCCTAGACAACATCATGAATTGGAGAATTTTCGATGACGATCAATAGATCATAAGTTTTCTGCATATGGAAGAAACTTTCCAGGGCACAGTGATCGACGAAGGTACCCATGATGAAAATCTTCACGAATTTATGGAATACCAGATCCGAGATCCCCAAAATCTACATCAGACATGGTAAACTCTATCTCGAAATTTGTGGTTAGATTAGAAATTTTTTATGATCTTCACGATAAGTTCAGAAAATCAGTGAATTGTAAAATGAATAGTTCCTCCTTGACACATGAAAAAGTAAATTTGGGAACCAAAGACAACCCACAGTGCATTAATTTAGGGTTGGGGTGTTCTGATCAAGAAAACGTAGCATTTATCAAGTTGTTTAAGGAATTCAAAGATGTTTTTGCCTGGACGTACAATGACCTAAAAACCTTTGATCCTAACATCATACAACACATTATTCCCATGAAACCCCAGACCCAACCTTTTCAACAAAAGTTAAGGAAAATGAACCCAAAACTCTAACCAATGGTCAAGAAGGAATTAAACAAACTCCTAAATGATAAAATAATCTTCCTAGTAAGGCACACACAATGGGTCTCTAATCTTGTCCCTGTCAGAAAGAAGAGTGGTGAAATCCGACTATGTGTCAATTTCTGAAATCTTAACCGAGTGTCTGATAAATACAAATACCCTGTACCTCCCATGGAACAAATCCTTCAAAAGGTATCTGGTTCTGAAATATTATCCTTGTTGGATGTTTTTTCCTAGTATAACCAAGTTCTTATGTCTCCCTCAGACTAGCTCAAAATTACTTTCCGTACCCCATGGGGCACCTACGCTTATAGAAAGATGCCCTTTGGACTCATAAATGTCGGTGCCACTTTTCAGAGAACGATGGATATCGCTTTCCACGGCTTAATCAATCAATCTGTAGTAGCTTGCCTGGATGATGTCACCATCTTCTCAAAAAATAAAGAAGATAATCTAGCTCATTTAAGATCTGTTCTACAACGATGTTATAAGTATGGCATTTCTTTAAATCCCAAAAAATATGTCTTTGCAGTAGAACAAGGTAAGCTCCTCAGATTCATTGTATCGAATGAAGGAATGATTATCGACCCTGAAAGGACCCAAGTCATTTCAAAACTTCCCCCTCCCTCATCAAAAAAGTCCATGCAATATTTCTTAGGACATATAAACTTTGTTAGGAGATTCGACCCAGCTTTTCAGAAATGGTGAGACCATTACAAAACTTAATAAAAAAGGATGTACAGTACCATTGGGGACATTTAGAAAGTCAGGCTTTTGATTCAATAAAAAAGGCCATCATAAATGCTCCTTCTCTAATGAGTCCTGATTTTTCACAAGACTTCACCCTCTACACGTTTGCCTCTGACCGATCTTACGCTGCTATCTTAACTCAAAAGAATGTTGAAAATAACGAAGTCCCAATTGCCTTTATGAGATTAGCCTTCAAGGGGGCAGAACTTAATTACCCAGCAGTAGATCAGCAAGCTTATGTTGTTTTCAAAGCATTAAAAAACTTCTGATCTTATCTGTTGAAATCTAGAACGAAAATCATTGTCCCTTACCCGGCTGTCAGAAATTTGTTAGTACAGAAAGAACTAGGCGAAAAAAGGGAAAACTGGGTCACATCCTTACGGGAATATGACATAGAAATCACCCCAGCACAAATTGTAAGAGGCCAAGGTTTATGCAATTTGGTTGCTGATTAAGCTGTAGGACAACAAAATGAAACTGATATGTTAAATCCAGATCAACACTATCAAAATCAAATCTGTTGTGCACAAAACATTGTTAGTTCCTGGTACGACAACATCAAATTTTGTCTTATACATGGATCATCTCCCCATCACCTTGATCCCCCAAAAAAGAGAGCACTAAGACTAAAATATTCTTCTTTTTAGCTGATTAATGGTATTTTGTTTCACCAACATTTTGATGGAATACTTATGTGCTGTCTTGAAAAAGATGAAGCAGAAAAAGTCTTATTGGAATTACATGCAGGGGAAGATGGTGGGCATTTAGGTGGAGACACTACCGCCCATAAAGTATTAAGAGCAGGTTATTACTGGCCTACCCTTTTTAAAGACACTCATGCCTTATGTCGCAAGTGTGTGATTTGTCAAAAGGCATCTGGACGGATACAAAAACCAGCATTCCCTTTGCAACCAGTTTCCATAGACTCCCCTTTTCAGTAGTGGGGCCTGGATATTATAGGCCCAATCAATATAGCATCCTCGCAACAACATAAATACATCATAACAACCACAGATTATTTCACCAGGTGGTTCAAGGTTGCCCCATTAAAAGATATAAATACCAGAAAGGTAATATCCTTCTTGAATTCAAATATTATCACTCGTTTCGGTATCCCTGAATGCCTGGTATTTGACAGTGCTTCTTATTTTTTTCGTCTCTTGAAATGAGTTATTTCTCTCTAGAAAAAGGAATTAAATTAAAGTACCCTGCTAGCTATTACCCCTAAGGCAATGGTTTGGCAAAATCAACTAATAAAAATCTGATCAAAATTATCAAGAGAACGGTCTCCGAAAACCATAAAAATTGGCATAATGCACTGTTAAACGCAATATGGGTTGATAGAGTAACTCCTAAAAATGTTGTGGGTAACTCACCTTTCTTTATCATTTACGGCAGGGAAGTGATTCTTCCACCACATGTCCTTCTTCCATATCTGTAGTTATCGCAGAAGGTACAGGAAGAAGACAGTCCCCCCTTGGGGATTCGAATTAACGCTTTGTTAAAGTTAGAGGAAGTGAGAGCTCAAGAAAAATGAAAATTGGATCAACATCAACTCACTGTTAAAAACTGGTTTGATTCCAATTCTACCTCTGACAGAAATTTTGAGGTAGGTGACCTTGTCCTAAAATGGGACAAACCTCATGAGGGAAAAGGAGAGCATACTAAATTTCAGAACTTGTGGTTGGGGCCATTTTTACTTGCTGAGAAACTAGGTCCCAGTTCCTTTCGCTTACAGAATTTAGAGGGACAACCAGACACCTTCCCGGTGAATGGCTAAGCTCTAAAAAATTACTTTTCCTGATGACGCTCCCATACACCCTTTGTAAATATTTTATCTTTTGTTTTATTTGCTGTTTGTTTTTCTTTTCTGGTTTGTTTTGGTTTTCATTTCTTCTTATCAATATTTCTTTTGAAACACATATGCCTCCACCACAGGCTAGCTCAGACAAAGAAAATAGAAAAAATTTCGCTCGAAAATGACTGCTGAAAGTTGTTAAAACATCAATTGTTGTATTTATCTTAAATTGCAGCCCTGTTGAAGATGACTCGTTGTTTAAAAAGCATTTTCTTGGTTTCAATCTGCAACTGAAGGTATTCACGACCATCTATAAAAATCCTTTTTACGCTGTCCCGGTTCTTTAAGAGAACAACTCAATGATGTCTCCCTGTTCTTGAAAGTTAGTTTTATTAATAAACTATTTCTAGATCTTGATGAAGGACAGCTCAAAAAATTTCAAGGTCTGCGACATATTAAGATGTGTTAAAAAACTAGAATTTTCAGCGTCACCCCGCTCTATTGAATGATTTTAAAAACTATAATATAAATTTTCAGAGAGCTATGGGAAGTTCTAATAAACCCCCTGGGACACTGAATAGGTCTGCTGGCAGCGGGTAAATGCATGCATGACACCAAGATAACTTCGTCGGGGTACTGAACAGGCCCATTGGCAGCGAAGCAATGTCAGGTAAAAGAAAATTCTTAGATATGGATTCCGTTTTGACCTTAAACATCCTTCGTTCTGATCAAGAATTTCTTGATAGGATACAGATATCAGAGTGGGTTAATTGACATCCCTGTCGAGGCTATGGATGCCTGTTGGCAATAGTGGCCCTGTCAACAGTATTGAAGATTTTAACTTTAACATCATGGCTCTCTTTTGCTAAGATTGTCATCAGTTTTCGTCTCTTTAAAAATAACAGTTGTCTGAAACTGGAATGCATTATAATTATTTGGGATTCTCAAACAGCTTTTTGGTTTTTTTTGATTCGAAGTTTTTTCTGATTATTCGAATCTGAACTCGTTCATTTGGCAGAGATAACCGCTTCTCCCAGCATGTCGCCATTATTGGCAGCGAATATATAATTATCATTTTTATAAGCCGCCTACACAGGGTCTATGGAATTTTATTACTCTTCATAAGTGTTTCTCTAAATGACAGTCGTAAATCATCGCATTTTACCTATCATCTATTCATGCTTCATTTTCATGTCTGAAAGCATGAAAACTTGCAACTATTGTTGTCATTCTATTTTAAAATTTCATTTAAAGCATATCGTTTATTACATAATTGTGATTTCTTGCTATAAGCATGTTTCTCTCATTGTTTGTGACCCTTTCGATTATAAGAGTCCCTAAGAAACTTGTGGTTGTTTGAACAAAAGACCCCCATCAATTTATATTCGATTTTTGTATCGATTTTGGTTTGATGTTTGATCATATTTCTTTCATGAAACCTTTGGCTATTCAATTTTTGTAAACTCACCTATCTTTTCAATCAAACTTTGATTCGCGCACTATGTTTTCAAGTACTCTGGTCCTAGCATGTACCCAATGCCAAGGTGACATACATAGTACATAATGCCATTACTCCTAAACATGGTCTTGGGCTTCATGAATTCGCTCACATGCGTTGTGATAAACACTTTTCCCACCATTTGAATTATCATAGCATGCATTTATAAGGCTTGGGGCTATGGCTCTCTGGCGTTTTTCCAAACCCTACATGTGTATCCCGTGTTAATAACCTGTCCATTTGGCATGGCTCTAGTAGTAAGGGTCAAACCGAACGACATCCAAACCCTTCTTTTGTATGATAACGCTAGGGAGGATTTGGAAAGGAATGGTTGGCATTTGTTCATCGAAAATTTTTAGGATTTTAACCTTCAGGTCACCCAAGAGTTTGCCTTAACCTTTGATGGTTGTAGGGAAAATATCGGTGATGTGCAATTAGAAGTAACAGAAGATTTCTTAAGAAAAGCCACGAGATTGCCAGTAGTTGGTCAGAAATGGTTCAAGAATGTGAAAGTGGAGGAGGTCCCTTGGACTTTACTGTTTACCTCACGAAAAATAACCAGCTGTGATCGAGGTATGCCAATTTCGTTTTTGAAATCTAGGTGGCATGATTTACTTGCTGTAGTGAAGCAATTCATCACATGTGAGGGATGATTCAGACTTGTTTTCCTATATCATCTATGCCTGCTTATGAGTTTTATTGGTTTTCCGTTGAATATGCCTTACTACCTGCTCAAAAGTCTGTATAAAATGGGTAAACGGCTTAGGAAACAAAGGTCATATTTGAGTTTATTTAATCATGGTATAATTAAAATCATCCTCGTGCACTAGTTACAATCACAAAATGATTGTTGGGATTCGTTCATTTCACGAAATGGTTTTGGTAACCATGAGTTGGGATAGGTAGATAAGTTGGTCATTGTAGAAACCATTGTGAACCCTATGGCCTCTTCTCCACCACTCCAGGCCTGTGATTTTTCCCCTAATAACGAACCCTCGAGCTACCCTAATGTCAGTCAACATGACAGTCGACCGGTTACACATCCAAAGGATTGCACTAAAACTGTTAAAAAACCTATAGTAAAGAAGCTAAAAGGAAGTGTTGATG
Organism: Picea glauca; assembly: GCA_000966675.3. NCBI lineage: Eukaryota > Viridiplantae > Streptophyta > Pinopsida > Pinales > Pinaceae > Picea > Picea glauca. Next base: position 91,755 of record JZKD02S1583799.1, read on the forward strand.
TCAATTTCAAGAACAAAAGAGTTGGCCGTTTAATTTCTCGATGTGTTCAAAATAAAACGAAACCCTGTGAAAACACAATCAACACGATTGAAGTGAGCGAAGATTCAGATTCATAAATTGACAAATTCCTCGCTAAAGAGGACCCCATGTCATTTGGGCTATACCCTGACCGACCCTATGACTATGTTAATAATCTACCTCCCTGTATAAAGGACAACCCAGAATTTCCCGGTATCCATCTCTATGATAAGTCTACCATTCACATGGAGGATTCTCTGATCCATAATGATGTTCATGCTAATGCAAATTTCTTACAGTCACAGTGCGATGAGTGTCGATCGTGGATCGACAGGTACTATACTGATGTTCCATTGCTACAATCATGACTCAAGTCTTTAAGAGACCAAGTTGATATGTTGACAAATGAAAACAATAGACTTTAATCCATTATCCAAGGGAAGGAGAAACGATTGAAAACTACAGGTCATGTCATTTTCCAAAATGTAGAGGCAACAACAGCTATTGTTAATTCCAAAATTTCTTGATACCTTTTGATTCCATGATTTGAGGTATGATATTTTAAATTTTTAGCATGATTGTGTCACTCTTAAGTTAGGATATTTGATTTGATTAAATAATTTTATTTTCTTATTAAGATTAGTCTGTTTTGTTTATTTAATAAAATATGATTGCATTTGCTATTATAACTAGCTACAGAATCGCAAGATTCTGTAGCCAGTTAAGAAAATTTGAATAGTTTGATTTGATAATTGAAAACATATCAGAGATCTTCTCATTTTCAATTGTTTTCAGGATGATTAAGGAGCCCATGATTTCCAATATGATATGAGACACTTTTGAGGTCTCCCAGCCATATCAATTTTGTATTTTGAGTAAACAGAATTAGACTGTTAATAGTGTTTTGATATCTAGTGAAATCGGGGTGGTTGCATCCCCCATATTTTTGAAACAAATTTGATCTTATCAGTAGGAAACAATTATGTTTCCTGAAACCTTTATAAACATATTATTTTTTAAACATTTGATCATCTCAGCCTGGGGCAAGAGTATGGGAATTTTTATCGCAGACTTGAATGAAACAAAGTACTCGTGTTTTGTATAGATTGTATATAGAATTATCATACATATAATCTTTAATTTGTACATATATATTTACTTACATGTACATATAGTTTTTTTAGTAATTGTTATTTATTAGATCATTGTTTTTCCTTTAATTATTTTTCACTTTCTTTAGGACTTAGATTGGCCAACAGAGCCGCTAAACCTGTCAAAGTGAATTAATCCAAACGGCTTGGGTTAATTAGAAAACCCCGGAACGGATTCACTCCTCTAGTTGACGAGCGATCAATTTTTCCCATCAACATAACCCGAAAAACCCAAAAATCCTCTAAGATTCTTCAATGTTTTGGGAATCGGCCATTCCATCATGGCCTTGATCTTGTTAGGGTCTACCTTGACACCTTCATGAGATACAATATGACCCAAATACTCTACCTCCTTCACTCCAAAGAAGCATTTGGATGGTTTGGAATATAGTTGTTTCTCCTTTAGTAGTTGTAGCACCTTGTCAACATGTTGCACATGCTCCTCCCAATACTTGCTATAGATTAGTATATCATCAAAAAATACTAACACAAATTTTTGAAGGAAGGGCTTGAAAATGGAAGCCATCAACCCTTGCAATGTGAAAGGTTCATTTGTAAGGCCAAAAGGAATGACCAAAAATTCATAATGACCTTCATGAGTTCACAATGTTGTTTTTGGGATATCTTCTTCCTTCATTCTAATCTGATGATACCCTGAATGAAGATCGAACTTTGTGAAATATATTTCTCCATGTAGTTCATCTAATAATTCATCAATGACAGGAATGGGAAACGTATCTTTAATAGTGATCTTGTTGATCTCTCTATAATATGGACACATATGCCATGGGCCATTTTTCTTGAATACCATTACCACCGGTGCAGAGTAAGAACTTTGGCTAGGTCTAATAATGCAAGCCTCTAACATTTCTTCAACCATGCACTCAATTTCAGTTTTTTGGGAATAAGGGTATCTGTATGGCCTGATGTTAGGAGGAACACTCCCAGGAGTTAGGTAAATATCATGATCATGATTTTGAGTGGGTGGAAGACCTTTGGGAATATCTTCAAATAATTTGGAATGCTTATCAATGATCCCTTGGAGATATAGAGGAATATATGGCTTAGATGTTTGAACATCTAGTGAGCATAGTTGTGCAATAACACCTTGATGCCCCTTTTTCAATAATTTTGTCATGCCATTAGAGCTTATCACCTTACGAACCAAATCCCTAGGGAATATGATCTTGGCATATAAGAAGGATTGCTCGCAAAGCTCCTAGATTTATAGGGAAATAAAAGAGCGACACTCGGCTCACCAACATAATGCCCGTGCCTTGCGACATGATGTTTGAAAAATTTTAGCACGCCGCAGCTAATCGACGGATGTGATCCAGAACATGAAAGCACCACCGATCGGGGTTGCAGGAAAGCATGCAGTGAGATACTTTTGATCCTTTATTTATAAATGACGCTTGGCACGCTTGATGGTACGAGTTCTGAAGGCATTTAACGAACTTCTCTGTACAATATCTGACCTCTTGGGAGCACACATGCACATAATTTGTCCTTGACGCCCTTTTTCCCAAAGGTCAAGTAATTACTATGATAATGATACATTCATGTATATCGTACTTGATTAACCACACTATAACATGTTGAGGTGTTCATTAATACCAAAGAGGAGCATCGACTTCACAGGTCACTCAAAGGAAGAATTTGGGATCATGTAAGTATTAAAAACGACAGAGACTATAAATTTGTACAAGTACGTGTTGATTTTTTGTTTATTTATGTCAGATCATGGGTTGCTTGATCGCTAAACTACTTCTGTTTAATTGCAGGAAGAACCTTCCTGATCACCGACTAGAATTTGTCCTATGATGCCACCAAAGAACTGAAAGATTCACCGAAGTGATGAAGTATGTCAAGCTCCCGATTTCAGCTTCCCAATATTAATCAACCTAAGCGGAATGATCAATATGTGCACCGAACAAGATGCGTCATGGGCCAAAGAATGTGCAAAGGTAACCGATGCAAAGTCTAAGCAAGTGCAACAGTTCGCAGGACATCTAATCAAATCCAGATCCATACTTCAGAAGTTGAACTTTAGCCTCACAAAATATCGAGCGTACGCAACAGACATCAGGGGAATCTATGCGGCTCCAATGGAACAACACAGGTTTCCATGGGCCAAAACCTGTGAATAACTCTTTATCAGATGGTTTTATTATGAAAGATTCCACCCTTTCAAAGAAACAACTCGGGTGGACTGTTGAAAGACTGTTAGATGATGATGCCACATGGCGATTCTTGATTAGCTCAAATTGTATTTTATCGTTAATTATTGTTAAGACTTTATATTATAAATAGGAACATCGACTGATGGTCAAAGGTCGATGGTTGTTGTAAGAACTCTTTTCTTTTGGTTGTTGATAATTATTTTGAGACTTCTATGAATTAAGAAGTCCTTCTAGACCAAAGACAAGTTATTTTCATCAAATGTATGTGATTGGAGTTGGAGAAGAATTACTTCCTTTCCTGTTCCATGAATGTTGCAGTAAATGAGTAAGAGAAATTAATTTTGTTGTCAAGTTATCTGGTGCAATGTTTTGATGTTCCTTGCTTTAAATGATGAAAGTAAATCATGGTGCTTCTATGTGATGAATGTCTTGGTAGATGAATTATTTTTCTTACTGTGACATTGATTACAGTTGTGTTTCTTTCTCTATGCTAAGTAGTTTACCTCAGCTATGTGATGAATGTATCGGTAGATGAATTATTTTTCTTACCCGATCTTGATCATATATGCGTCTTCTTTCTGTTAAGTATTTTTCTCAGACAACAATTGGATTCTCTTTCGGTTAAAGTATTATTACTAAGACCTTTGGCATAGGATTGTTGTCTGCATGTTCGATTAGCGGGTTATCCCAATCTCGACCCCTTCCCAATAGTTAAAACTCTTTTCCTATCTTCTTCAAGTTGGTTGATACCGGCTTGCATATCTTGTACCTGCCCCACCTAAGAGAAATTACAGAAAAAAACTGTCTTAACCGATGGAAGAGCATTCACCAGAAAACACAAAATCTCATCGATAATTTGGCCAGATTGTAAGATCTAGAGAACCATTCCACTCCAAATTTTGCAGAGTCTAATTGGGCCTCAGTGGTGGGTTTGGTTCCTACTGTTGAATCAGGGGATTTAATCCCCATCAACATGACAGTCTCTCATGATGATTCTAAGGGGCGCGCAATAAGGCAGGGACCTTATTACTTAGAGTCCCTTAGTCTCCCACAAGATCCTCTAGCGGAGTATTAAATCCAGGGGTTTTTTATGTCTACCAAGTCAGTAAAGAGGAGAGTGGCACCCTTGGAGAATGTAGTGTGTCCTGAAGGGCATGTCGCGCAAGAAAAATGGAAAGAGGCGAGTGGCACCCTTGGAGCACATAGTGCATCCTAAAGGGCACATCCCACAGGAGAAACAGAAAGAGGAGAGTGGAACCCTTGGAGCACCTAGTGCATCCAAAAGGGCATGTCACATTGTTAATTAATAAATGGGTGAACCTATATTTCCTTAGGAAGAATAACGTGGTAAGAAAAATTTAAAACTTTTTCCCTAATAAAATGTCGCCTAGCCTCGAAAATTAAAATCTAGGTCTAGGTGAAACTTGTGGTAAAAGAAAAATATGTTTGTAAAAATAAAGATAAAACAAATAAATAAAAATGATAATCATCATTAATCATGGTCGAGAAAGGGGTAAGCAATTCTTTTAATCTATAAAAATTCTTGGGGGATAAAATTTAAGAAAAAGGGGAAATAGTTGTTTTGTCACTTATGCTAGTTAAAAATTATTAATTAAAAAGGGAAAAAGGGAAAAACTTAATTTTCTACACGTGCCAAGTTGAGTTTTAAATGAAAAGGGGAAAGAGGGAAATCTAAAAGAATTAGAAAACCAGGAAAAAGTGGGAAACATAAAAAGAAAGGGGAAACACAAGGAAAAAGCAGAAAGTCTAACTTAGTAAGGTATCTAGCATTTAAGAACTTTCTAAATTAAACTCAACTAGTAAATTAGTAAGGGGGAAAGTCATTAAAACTTGTAAGGGAATATGGGGACACCTAGGAGCGATTCTAGGAATGATTTTAGGTGGGTGAGGGAAATAGGGGTAATTAATTAATTAAGGAAATTAATTTATGGTGCAATGAAGGGGATGGGTGACACATGTATGAGGAGGATTATTATGAATTAAATTGTTAAAAATAAATTAAATGGGAAGTAGGGAAAGTAAATGACTTAGAAACTCTATATAATGGAGCGAGGAGAAGGGTGATGGATCTCTTCTGTGATGCATAACATTACGCTGCAGAAATTTATACTTGACTGACTTAGCTTGTGGGAGTTGGGATACCCAGCTTGGTGAGGAGTGGTAGCTCGGCCTCGCGAGGCGAGATGGGAGCTAGTTGATTCTTTGGTTAGAGTTCATGGCCCCTTTGCAGCTCGGGGGTATAAGGGGGAAGAAGAGTACCCCTAGCATTGGCTGGGAGGCACCATTGAAGTCTCATCGGTGGGCAAGCGGGAGTTGCACGGAGTGCACGGGACAATAAATCAGAGCGGGCGACTTGGGCTACTATACACTTCCTTTAATTCTGCATGGTAGATTATTAGTATACTTTACGATTCTAGTTCTGTATGTTTAAATGGGGTAAAGAAAATGATTGAATTATCATTTAATTGATGACTGAATTCCCCTCCCAAAGCCTTGAGATTGTTGTTGATTGATTCCCTTGGCCTTTGATCCCTACATGTCTTGAACGACCAATGGTTTATTGATTTGTGATGATTTGCGGTTTATTTTTTTTGCCTTCGTCCCCATCTCCTCAGTCCATTCTTGAGCAGTTGTCAAGGAGCTGGATCTATGGCCGTCACTTTGGTGTTAATAGACCTATGGATCCAAGCACCTTGCTCTTCTGTGCGTGGATGATGAACAAAGGATGTTCCTGCTGGCCATCTAACCATGTTGATTTTTCCTGTTCGAGTGATTGTATTGTGCCCTCTTGCAATTGATATGACTTGCGTGTTGTTGGCATGATCTTTGCATTTTTCTAATAAATTGAATTCTACATTTTCTTGGAATGGCCATCTCTGCAATTGTTGGGATGATTTTCTATTCGTTTTCAACCCATTTAAACCTTGGTGTGTTTCTCATTTTATTTAACGATTTTCTATGTGTTCAATCCCTTAGATATTGTTGTACAATTACTCCTCTGCTTACTTATTTGATAAGGGCGGTGTGTAATTTGTGACCGGATGATTTAGCTGGTCTGGTGTCGAATGTTTGTTTCAATTTTATTCTGAAAATCATTGTTAGACTGTACCCTTCGAGCACTGGAACGCCCATGTCTAAAAATAGAACATTTTCCTGAGTTTGTGCCTTGGTCTGAAATTTTGTTTTCTCAGCGATACTACCTAGAGGATGAATGCATTCCTGCATTGATTTTTGTTTTGGTTGCCTGTGATTGGGCCTTTAAAACATGATGCAGGAGAATATATTGAATTTCGAAGATTATGTTTGGTTGTTGCAAGTCAAGTCAATTCTTACTAAAGAGAGCGGGTTCTCATAATTTTGTTTTATTTAATTTGGAAAAGGTTGAATAAATTTGTTAAGCATATCGAATCCTAACTCTGTAACAACTGCTAGAATTAATAAGGATTATAGCAGGAAGAATAGGATCTAGATTAACTAGATGACTCGATCCAAATTTAGTGGATCTGAGAAAATTAAATTTTGCATGAAGAAACCCTTGTTTCCAATTGTTTATTGTGCTTAATCAAGTGAAGGATTTTGTTTTGAACTACCCAGATATGATATAAACTGCATCTTTAGGAGGCATTCATGAATTTTGTAAGTGGTTGTGGATTCTATTGTAGTTTCAGTAAAATATCATTTAGTTCTTGATTATATAGTTTTAGTTTCATTAAATTGCATTTAGTTTTATTCTATTGTAGTTTCAGTAAAATCACATTTAGTTCTTGATTATACAGTTTTAGTTTCATTAAAATCACATTTAGTTTGATTCTATTATAGTTTCAGTAAAATCACATTTAGTTCTTGATTATACAGTTTTAGCTCATTAAAATCACATTTAGTGCTCACAGAGAGAGAGAAGGTCGAGAGACACAGGGAATAGAGAGAAACTTACCAGATATATAAAATCTCTCTAATATTTATGAAGAAGATTGGTTGGCGAATTTGTTTGTTGTGAGTTAATAGAAGGGGGAATTCACGTTTTGGTCTCAGAAAATTGACAAGTTCACGATTATGGGACGCATTGGATTTTAGTAAGTGCACTCATGTTTTATGCATTCACCTTTTGGATTTCTACTGGAATCGTGAAGAATTTAGTTCAACTCTATACAAATCCATCACACATAGAAAAGTGTAAACCGTGTACAAGTTAGAAATCCTGTAATCCGGTTCCATGACACTGTGATTTTCCTTTACAATAAGACTATGATTTTTCCTTTTTAGACAACTATTACTAGGTCTGACATCACATCCACCTAGCCAAGTCTTGATAGCGATGGAAAAAAATTTTTAATGACTGTAAATTTTTGTTCGGGAAAGAAATCCAGTAAAGAAAGCATAGAATTATCCTTTACCTTGACCACATTTGATTCTTTTTAGACCATGCCCTCACCTTACTGTCAGCAATCCATGCCTTGATTTTCAGCAGAGGCGTATTTAATGAAAGGATATTCTGTTATGGTCAAACTTGTTTTTACTCAACCACATACTGTGTATTAGACAATTGGTAAAATCCTACTATTGTTTTTCGCTACATAGTTTTTCGGAAGGTAGTTCATTAGTATCACTTTAAAAATAAGCACTTTGCATAATAACTAGAATGACCCTTTTTATTTATATTGGTATTGCTAAGATTATATTGTGTTAATGGTAGATTGAATTGTAAATGTTGTCTAATTTGTCATTTAGTCTTGCTAATTTAGAAATATGATTAAGTTAATTCAATTTATAGTTATTGTTTAATTTGGTAAATTCGACTATCTTTAAGTTAAATTTTTATATCAGGTTAAGTTAAGTTGGTAAATCACTGGCTATTTGTATTTTAGACTGGGTAATTTAGATCTGTATTAACGCTAATTTTAGATTGTAAAGTATTGGCCAATTTAGACTTGATTATTGGGTTGGGTTGTTGACGAAGTCATGTGTTGTCTTGCGTCTCCCTTTGTTGTCATCCTCTTGCGTCTCATCGACCTATTGTTGGGGTGTGGGTGCAGTCTCATGTCAATTGCTTCGCCTCCTAGCGCATTGGATTTTCTTGAATCCTTGGTCCCTTTAGGATTGTTATGCCAAGGTTATTGACACGCCTATCATCTAGGGTTGCCATGATAGATGACGGGGATCATGGCGTGCCCTATTGGATAGCGGAGAATGATAACTTGGCCGGATTCAGTGCCTTCTGTGGGAGTGTTGTCGAGCGTTGTAAATTTTTCTTTTGGCACATGGGTTGAATGCCTTCAGGCATTGGGTCCACGCGACTTGAGGTTCTAGTCTTGGTTCTTCAAGGATGTTGTGTTGGGATGGGGATGTTGTCTCTTATCCTGTAGCCATGGTTGTGTTTGCATCGAGCAGGTAGTCTTTTTCTCCTTGTTGTTCTATGCACGTTTCACCCAATTGCACTGGTGCCAATGCGTGGAGTCATAGTTTCCTATTGCCTAGATTGTGTGCTTGCGTTCATCATTAGTTGTGTGGTTAACTGTTGTTGTCGTCGATGCCTTTCCTTTTAACAAAAAAATCATGCACTTCTGCTTTGCTTGTAGTCGTAATGAAGGGTTCATTACAGACAATCTATCGAAGTCCTAAAATTAGGTCAAACATGACCAAGAATCCTCAAAACATGGTCAAGGGCCAACAGTGTGGGTGGGGAGAAATATAGAGTAAAACACACCCTCATAATATGTTTTACTCTATATTCCCCCCTACCCCCACCCTCATATGAGGGTTTTTTTTAATATATAATCCCTCCCACCCTTATAATATGTTTTACTCTATATTTCTCCCCAACCCCACTTTATACTTCCCTCCAACCCCACCCTAATGTATGAGGGTGTGGGTGGGGAAACATATAGAGTAAAAAACACCCCCATAATATGTTTTACTCTATATTCCCCCCTACCCCAACCCTCATATGAGGGTGTTTTCTAATCTATATCCCCCCCACCCCCAGTCTCATATATGAAGGTTATATGACGGTGGGGGTGGAGGGATATAAAGAGTAAAAAACATCCTCAAAATATGTTTTAATCTATACTTTACCTCACCACACCCCTCATATAATATGTTTTAATCTATATTTCCCTCTAGCCCCACCCTCATATTTATGTTTTACTCTATATTTCCCTCCAGCCCCACCCTCCAGCCCCACCGTCACAATATGTTTTAATCTATATTTCCCACCATCCCCACCCTCATATAATATGTTTTACTCTATATATATGCCCACCCCCACCTTCATATATGAGGGTGTTTATGAGGGTGTGGGTGTGGGGGAATATAGAGTAAAACATAATAAAACATATTATATGAGGGTGGGGGTGGCGGGGGATATAGAGTAAAAAATATGAGTGGGGGTGGCGGGGGATATAGAGTAAAAAATAGGGGTGGGGGGGAATATAGAGTAAAACATATTATGTTTTACTCTATATTTCCCCAGGATACTCATCCACCTCTACACATATGGGATACAAAAACCCTCTACACTTTTATTTAAGAGTACAAAAACTTAAATCCTTATTTCAACTATTGGGAGGGTGGGGATGGGGGGGGGGAATATATGAGTAAATGAACCCACCTTCATAT
>JZKD02S1583799.1:103652-114255 GCA_000966675.3 Picea glauca
TTTGAATGAGAGTCCACACTTTTTCGTCATTCTTCCATTCATCCCTTGCTTCTATTATCCAATTGGGTTGGATGATCGATATAGCACAGAGAAAGGCCTCAACATCTTCATCCTTCCTTGACAGTGCATTTGCCACAAAATTTTGCTTCTATCAAAAAGTTTATGCTAGCCATTAGGCTTCGTAGTTTTGAGAAAGAAGATGTAGTGTGCAGATTGTTTCCCTAAACCTTTGAAGGAAATGCCTCTACCTAGTACTTTTCCCAACATCCCCACACCATCGTGTCATGGGATAAATTTGAGTTATGTTTCCTTAAGAAGTTTAGAGATGACAAGTCTCATGAAGTTCTAGTCATGGATCTTTCTAGTTTAAAAATGAACCCCAAAGAAAAGATAAAAGACTTTAATCAAAGGTTCCTGACACTAAAGAACCGAATCCCCATGGATTCGATGCCTGCCGAGAATCTTATTATCACATACTACATGAAATCCTTACATCAAAACATAGCCATTTGGGTAAAGAGGTCCAAGAAAGCCACATTGTTAGAAGCCTTCGAGGAGGCGAGCCAAATCGAGAAGGATATTCTCAGCTTAAAAGACAATACTGACAATGAGATAGAGACCAGTTCATCCTCCAAGAAGAAAATCGAAATCCTTCCTAGACCTCCCCAAAACGAAGCTCAACCAGAAAGTTCGGATCTAGAAAACTTACAGAAAGTCGTTCAGAAGTTATCTAATCAAGTTATAGATTTGAAAAGGTCGGCTGAAGAAACTTCTTCGAGAAAAGGACCTTACAAACCCACTTTTAGGAAACCTTTTCCCACAAACCGATCTAACTCAAATTCTGAAGGCCTAAATCTAGAAAGCCTACAATTTTCTATTAAAAGGATCCTAGAAGCACACGATAACTTGATTCCTCTCGAGATTCCAGAAGAAGTAGCTGAACAAGAGATAGTAGAAGAACATGAATCCTCTCCGAACATTTTTGGATAGCGTTTTTCAAGCTAATTTTGAAACAGTACATCCTTACAATACTAGGAGCAAGACAACAAATAAGCCTTCTTCTAAAATTGTGACTACTTTGCCTCCAAAACAATCTAAATCAATTGAAACTAAACAGAATTCAGCAAACCCAAGTTTGGATTATGATTTGATTGAAGATCTAAAAAATCCTAGGGCTAACATGTATGTTTATGAATTATTAAAATTCCCTTTCCTTTTGAAAAAGATGCTGCAGAATATTGCGGAGAACAACAAAAATAGCAATCCGAATAGCAACAAAGGTGTTCAAAACAACCCCAAAATTCCTCAGAAGGCCTCCGCCAAAAATACATTCGAGCCTCATGATAAAAGAGACCTTCCTGTAAATAGTGTAACAAATGTAGATAAACGAGTTTATGAGGCTGCGATTAAAAAACAACAAACTTCTACTATTAATACTCGCAGAAATGTCTCTCCACTTTTGTTGACTTTTGAAATTTTCAATAGGAATGTACATAACTGTATGGTAGATTCAAGTGCGTCATATAACGTAATGCCTTGGTCTGTCTTTCAAAATATTAATGCCAATGTTCAATCATCTAGCTTGAAAATTATCCATCTTGATCGAGCTAGTGTTAAAGTGATAGGCGAATTAAAAAATGTTCTTATAAGTTTGTCATCTAATCCTAAAGTCCATCAAGTGATTGATATCATTGTTGTAGATATCCCAGAAGTATATGGTTTTTTTTTAAGTAGAGATTGGCCAGAACAATTACATGGCTATTTTGCAACGGATTGGTCTCACTTGTGGCTACCCGAGAATGGAAATCCTAACAGAATCAAGGTAAATCGTGAACATTATCTGAAGATGATTTGTTAGCTAACGTCACTTCAAAAAAATTTCCTGCAGAAGGCCTATCTCTGAATGCATTTTCTGTCGAACTGTTGTTCAGACCATCCGTCCTAGACAACATCATGAATTGGAGAGTTTTCGATGACGATCAATAGATCATAAGTTTTCTGCATATGGAAGAAACTTTCCAGGGCGCAATGATTGACGAAGGTGCCCATGATGAAAATCTTTGCGACTTTACGGTAATACTAGATCCGAGATCCCTGGAATCTGCATCAGACAGGGTAAACCCTATCTCGAAATATGTGGTTAGATTAGAAAATTTTTATGATCTTCACGATAAGTTCAGAAAATCAGTGAATTGTAAAATGAATAGTTCCTCCTTGACACATGAAAAAGTAAATTTGGGAACCAAAGACAACCCACAGTGCATTAATTTAGGGTTGGGGTGTTCTGAGAAAGAAAAGGTAGCATTTATCAAGTTGTTTAAGGAATTCAAAGATGTTTTTTCCTGGATGTACGACGATTCAAAAACCTTTGATCCTAACATCATACAACACATTATTCCCATGAAACCCCAGACCCAACCTTTTCAACAAAATTTAAGGAAAATGCACCCAAAACTCGAACCAACGGTCAAGAAGGAATTAAACAAACTCTTGAATGCTAAAATAATCTTCCCAGTAAGGCACACACAATGGGTCTCTAATCTTGTCCCTGTCAGAAAGAAGAGTGGTGAAATCCGACTATGTGTCAATTTCTGAAATCTTAACCGAGCATCTGATAAAGACAACTACCCTGTACCTCCCATGGAACAGATCCTTCAAGAGGTATCTGGTTTTGAAATATTATCCTTGTTGGATGGTTTTTCCTGGTATAACCAAGTTCTTATGCCTCCCTCAGACTAGCTCAAAACTACTTTCCGTACCCCATGGGGAACCTATGCTTATAGAAAGATGCCCTTTGGACTCATAAACGCCAGTGCCACTTTTCAGAGAACGATGGATATCGCTTTCCGCAGCTTAATCAATCAATCTGTAGTAGCTTACCTGGATGATGTCACTGTCTTCTCAAAAAATAAATAAGATCATCTAGCTCATTTAAGATCTGTTCTACAGCGATGTCATAAGAATGGCATTTCTTTAAATCCTAAAAAATATGTCTTTGTAGTAGAACAAGGTAAGCTCCTTGGATTCATTGTATCAAATGAAGGAATGATTATCGACCCTGAAAGGACCCAATTCATTTCAAAACTTCCCACTCCCTCGTCAAAAAAGTCCATGCAATCTTTCTTAGGATAGATAAACTTTGTTAGGAGATTTGTCCCCAGCTTTTTAGAAATGGTGAGACCATTAAAAAACTTAATAAAAAAGGATGTACAGTACCATTAGGGACCTTTAAAAATTCAGGATTTTGATTCAATAAAAAAGGCCATAATAGACGCTCCTTCTCTAATGAGCCCTGATTTTTGCAAGACTTCACCCTCTACATGTTTTCCTCTGACCGATCTTACGCTGTTATCTTAACTCAAAAGAACGCTGAAAATAACAATGTCCCAATTGCCTTTATGAGCTCATCCCTCAAGGGGGAAGAAATTAATTACCCAGTAGTAGATCAGCAAGCTTATGCTATTTTCAAAGCAGTAAAACACTTCCGATCTTATCTGTTGAAATCTAGAACGAAAATCATTGTCCCTTACTCGGCTGTCAGAAATTTGTTAGTACAGAAAGAACTAGGCGAAAAAAGGGAAAACTGGGTCACATCCTTACAGGAATATGACATAGAAATCACCCCAGCACAAATTGTAAGAGGCCAAGGTTTATGCAAGTTGGTTGCCAATTCAGCTGTAGGACAACAAAATGAAACTGATATGTTAAATCTAGATCAACACTATCAAAATCAAATTTGCTGAGCACAAAACATTGTTAGTTCCTGGTACGACGATATCAAATTTTGTCTTATACACGGATCAACTCCCCATCACCTTGATCCCAAAAAAAGGAGGGCACTAAGATTAAAATCTACTTCTTTTCATTTGATTAATGGTATTTTGTTTCACTAAAATTTTGATGGAATACTTATGCGTTGTCTTGAAAAAGATGAAGCAGAAAAAGTCTTATTGGAATTACATGCAGGTGAAGCTGGTGGGCATTTCAGTGGAGACACTACTTCCCATAAAGTATTAAGAGAAGGTTATTACTGGCCTACCCTTTTTAAAAACGCTCATGCCTTATGTCACAAGTGTGTGATTTGTCAAAAGGCATCTGGACGGATACAGAAACCAACATTCCCTTTACAACCAGTTTCGGTAGACTCCCCTTTTCAGCAGTGGGGCCTGGATATTATAGGCCCAATCAATCTGGCATCCTCGTAGCAGCATAAATACATCATAACAACCACAAATTATTTCACCAAGTGGTTCAAGGTTGCCCCATTAAAAGCTGTAAATACCAGCCAGGTAATATCCTTCTTGAATTCAAATATTATCACTCGTTTCGGTATCTCTGAATGCCTGGTATTTGACAGTGCTTCTTATTTTTCGTCTCTTGAAATGAGTGATTTCTCTCTAGAAAAAGGAATTAAATTAAAGTACTATGCCATCTATTACCCCCAAGGCAATGGTTTGGTGGAATCAACTAATAAAAATCTGATCAAAATTATCAAGAGAACGGTCTCTGAAAACCATAAAAATTGGCATAACGCACTGTTAAACGCAATCTGGGTTGATAGAGTAACTTCTAAAACTTTTTTGGGTAACTCACCTTTCTTTCTTGTTTATGGAAGGGAATTGATTCTTCCAGCACATGTCCTTCTTCCATCTCTGCAGTTATCATAGAAGGTACATGAAGAAGACTGTCCCCCCTTGGGGAGTCGAATTAACGCTTTATTAAAGTTAGAGGAAGTGAGAGCTCAAGAAAAATGAAAATTGGATCAACATCAACTCATTGTTAAAAACTGGTTTGATTCCAATTCTGCCTCTAAGAGAAATTTTGAGGTAGGTGACCTTGTCCTAAAATGGGACAAACCTCGTGAGGGAAAAGGAGAGCATACTAAGTTTCAAAACTCGTGGTTGGGGCCATTTTTAATTGTTGAGAAACTAGGTCTCAGTTTCTTTCGCTTACAGAATTTAGAGGGACAACCAGAAACCTTCTCAGTGAATGTCCAAGCTCTAAAAAAGTACTTTGCCTAATGACGCTCCCATACACCCTTTGTAAATATTTTTTGTTTTGTTTTATTTGCTGTTTGTTTTTCTTTTCTGGTTTGTTTTGGTTTTCATTTCTGCTTATCGATCTTTCTTTTGAAACACATGTGCCTGCACCACGAGCTAGCTCAGACAAAGAAAACAGAAAAAATTACCCTCGAAAATGACTACTGGAAGTTCTTAAAACATCAATTGTTGTATTTCTCTTAAATTGCAGCCCTGTTGAAGATGACTTGTTGTTTAAAAATCATTTTCTTGGTTTCAATCTGCAATTGAAGGTATTCACGACCATCTATAAAAATCCTTTTTACGTTGTCCTGGTTCTTTAAGAGAACAACTCAATGATGTCTCCCTGTTCTTGAAAGTCGGTTTTATTAATAAAATATTTCTAGATCTTGATGAAGGACAGCTAAAAAAAAAATTCAAGGTCTGTGACATATTAAGATGTGTTAAAAAACTAGAATTTCCAGCGTCACCCCGCTCTATTGAATGTCTTTAAAAACTATAATATAAATTTTTAGAGAGCTGTGGGAAGTGGTTGTAAACCCCATGGGACACTGAACATGTCTACTGGCAGCGGGTAAATGCATTCATGAAGCCAAGATAACTTTGCCAGGGTACTGAACAGGCCCGCTGGCAGCGAAGCAATGTCAAGTAAAAGAAAATTCTTAGATATGGATTCTGTTTTGACCTTAAACGTCCTTAGTTCTGATATGGAATTTCTTGACAGGATACAGATATCAGAGTGGGTTAATTGACATCCCTATCAAGGCTATGGACGCCTGCTGGCAGCAGCGGCCCTCTCAACAGTATTGAATATTTTAACTTTGACATCGTGGCTCCCTTTTGCTAAGATTGTCATCAGTTTTTGTTTCTTTAAAAATAACAGTTGTCTGAAACTTGAATGCATTATAATTATTTGGGATGCTCAAACAACTTTTCAATTGTTTTCAATTCGAAGTTTTTCCTGATTATTCTAATCTGAACTCGTTCATTTGGCAGAGATAACTGCTTCTCCCAGCATGTCTCCATTGTTGGCAGCGAATATACAATTATCATTTTTATAAGTCGCCTACAGAGGGTCTATGAAATTTTATTACTCTTCATAAGCATTTCTCTAAACGACAGTCGTAAATCATCGCATTTTACCTATCATCTATTCATGCTTCGTTTTCATGACTAAAATCATGAAAACTTGCAATTATCGTTGTCATTCTGTTTTAAAATTTCATTTAAAGCATATCGTTTATTACAAAATTGTGATTTCTTTCTATAAGCATGTTTCTCTCATTGTTTTTTACCCTTTCGATTATAAGAGTGCCTAAGAAACTTGTGGTTGTTTGAACAAAAGACCCCCATCAATTTATATTTGATTTTTGTATCGATTTTGGTTTGATGTTTGATCATATTTCTTTCATGAAACCTTTGGCTATTCAATTTTTGTAAACTCACCTATCTTTGCAATCAAACTTTGATGTGCACACTATGTTTTCAAGTAATCTGGTCCTAGCATGTACCCAATGCCAAGGTGGCATACGTAGTACAGAATGCCATTACTCCTGAGCATGGTCTCGGGCTTCACGAATTCGCTCACACACGTTGTGATAAACACTTTTCCCACCATTTGAATTATCATAGAATGCATTGATAAGGCTCAGGGCTATGGCTCTTTGGCATTTTTCCAAACCCTACATGTGTATCCTGTGTTAATAACCTATCCATTCGGCATGGCTCCAGTAGTAAGGGTTGAACCGAACCGCATCCAAACCCTGCTTTCATATGATAACACTAGGGAGGATTTGGAAAGGAATGGTTGGCATTTGTTCATCGAAAAATTTCAGGGTTTTAACCTTCAAGTTGCCCAAGAGTTTGCCTTAACCTTTGATGGTTGTAGGGAAAAGATCGGTGATGTGCAATTAGAAGTAACAGAAGATTTCTTAAGCTAAGCCACGGGATTGCCAGTAGTTGGTCATAAATGGTTCAAGAATGTGAAAGTGGAGGAGGTCCCTTGGACTTTACTGTTTACCTCACGAAAAATAACCAGCTGTGATCGAGGTATGCCAATTTTGTTTTTGAAACCTAGGTGGCATGATTTACTTGTTGTAGTGAAGCAATTCATCACATGTGAGGGACGATTCAAACTTGTTTTCCTATATCATCTACGCCTGTTTATGAGTTTTATTGGTTTTCCATTGAATATGCCTTACTACCTGCTCAAAAGTCTGTATAAAATGGGTAAACGGTTTAGGAAACAAAGGTCAGATTAGAGTTTATTTCATCATGGTATAGTTAAAATCATCCTCATGCACCAATTATAGTCACAAAATGATTGTTGGGATGCGTTCATTTCACGAAATGGTTTTGGTAACCATGAGTTGGGATAGGTAGATAAGCCAGTCATTGTAGAAACCCTTGTGAACCCTATGGCCTCTTCTCCACCACTCCAGGCCTGTGATTTTTCCCCTAATAATGAACCCTCCAGCTACCCTAATGTCATTCAATAGGACATTCGACCGGTTACACATCCAAAGGATTACACTAAGACTGTTAAAAAACCTACAGGAAAGAAGCTAAAAGGCAATGTTGATGTCAATTTCAAGAACAAAAGAGCTGGCCATTTAATTTCTCGATGTGTTCGAAATAAAACGAAACCATGTGCAAAAAAAATCAACACGATTGAAGTGAGCGAAGATTCAGACTCAAAAATTCACACTTTCCTGGCTGAAGAGGACCCCATGTCATTTGGTCTATACCCTGACCGACCCTATGAATATGTTAATAATCTGCCTCCCTATCTAAAGGACAACCCAAAATTTCCTGGTATCCAGCTCTGTGATAAGTCTACCATTCACATGGAGGATTCTCTGACCCATAATGTTGTTCGTGCTAATGCAAATTCCTTACAGTCATAGTGCGATGAGTGTCGATCGTGGATTGACAGGTACTATACTGATGTTCAACTGCTACAATCATGACCCAAGTCTTTAAGAGAACAAGTTGATATGTTGAGAAATGAAAACAACAGACTTGAATTCATTATCCAAGGAAAGGAAAAACGATTGAAAACTACAGGTCATGTCATTTTCAAAAACATAGAGGTAGCAACAACTATCGTTAATTCCAAAATTTCTTGATACCTTTTGATTCCATGATTTGAGGTATGATATTTTTAATTTTTAGCATGATTGTGTCACTCTTAAGTTAGGATATTCGATTTGATTAAATAATTTTTTTTTCATATTAAGATTAGTTTGTTTTGTTTATTTAATAAAATATGATTGCATTTGCTATTATAACTAGCTATAGAATCGCAAGATTCTGTAGCCATTTAAGAAAATTTGAATTGTTTGATTTGATAATTGAAAAAATATCTGAGATCGTCTCATTTTCAATTATTTTCAGGATGATTAAGGAGCCCATGATTTCCAGGATGATATGAGACACTTTTGAGGTCTCCTATCCATATCAATTTTGTATTTTGAGTAAGCAGAATTAGATTGTTAATAGTGTTTTGATATCTAGTGAAATCAGGGTGGTTGCATCCCCCATATTTTTGAAACAAATTTGATCTTATCAACAGGGAACAGTTATGTTTCCTAAAACCTTTATAAACATATTATTTTGTAAACATTTGATCATCTCAGCCTGGGGCAAGACTATGGGTGTTTTTATTGCAGACTTGAATGAAATAGAGTACACGTTACAGCTTTAACTTTTCTGTATGATGTTTTGATTCAGGTTATGTGTATGTCAATTTGATAATAGATGGTGATTGCTTTCGTCGTCGTGATTTATTACCATTTGACATGATTCATTTTATATGTTGCTCATATCTTATGTTTCAGACACAATATACATACAGTTATCATCTATCCAATTTAAATTAGTATATTCATCTCTAATTTATGTTGAATGTTTGCATGCAAGTTCTTACAGGAAGATTTATCTCGTCGCAACAATTTGCAAATCATATGATTACTGTAACTGTATCTATTCAATGTTCTGTTTTTATAATTCAACCTCCAGCATTATCGTTCCTCATTTATTAGGGGCAATCTTAAGATCTGTAGCAGGTTTACTTCATCAGAAAAAGGTGGTTGTATGCTCAACATCGAATAGACATTGGATGCAATAACAGGTTAGCCTGTTATTTGATTTCGTTAGTTTCCTGAATATATAAGTTTCCTCTATATAAAATGTTTTCTACTGTCTATTATTTTCTGTTCAACTAGGAAGTTTAATGTGTGATGTCATGAGTGCATACATTTAAGAAAACAAAACCAAAAAATTAGATAGTGTTTTTACTTGCTTTATTATTATCGCTAAAAGTAATCAATCTACATTTGATTTTTACGAGTTTAGATTAAAACTCGTGTTTTGTATAGATTGTATATAGAATTATCATACATATAATATTTAATTTGTACATATATATTTACTTAGATGTACATATAGTTTTTTAGTAATTGTTATTTATTAGATCATTGTTTTTCCTTTAATTATTTTTCACTTTCTTTAGGACTTAGATCGGCCAACAGAGCCGCTAAACCCGTCGGAGTGAATTAATCCAAATGGCTTGGGTTAATTAGACAACCCCAGACCGGTTTCACTCCTCTAGTTGACGAGCAGTCAATTTTGCCCGTCAACATAACCCGACAAACCCAAAAAGCCTCTAAGATTCTTCAATGTTTTGGGAATCAACCATTCCATCATGCCCTTGATCTTGTTAGGGTCTACCTTGACACCTTCATGAGATACAATATGACCCAAATACTCTACCTTCTTCATTCCAAAGAAACATTTGGATGGTTTGGAATAGATTTGTTTCATTTTTAGTAGTTGTAGTACCTTGTCAACATGTTGCACATGATCCTCCCAAGACTTGCTATAGATTAGTATATCATCAATAAATGCTAACACAATTTTTTGAAGGAAGGGCTTGAAAATGGAATTCATCAACCCTTGCAATGTGGAAGGTTAATTTGTAAGGCCAAAAGGCCTGACCAAAAATTCATAATGACCTTCATGAGTTCAGAATGTTGTTTTTGGGATATCTTCTTCCTTCATTCTAATCTGATGATACCCTGAACGAAGATCGAACTTTGTGAAATATATTCCTCCATGTAGTTCATCTAACAATTCATCAA
The DNA here is from genome assembly GCA_000966675.3 of Picea glauca. Taxonomy (NCBI): domain Eukaryota; kingdom Viridiplantae; phylum Streptophyta; class Pinopsida; order Pinales; family Pinaceae; genus Picea; species Picea glauca. Next base: position 113,833 of record JZKD02S1583799.1, read on the forward strand.
TGACAGGAATGGGAAACATATCTTTAATAGTGATCTTGTTGAGCTCTCTATAATATGGACACATGTGCCATGGGCCATTTTTCTTGAATACCATTACCACCGGTGCAAAGTAAGAACTTTGGCTAGGTCTAATAATGAAAGCCTCTAACATTTCTTCAACCATGTGCTCAATTTCACTTTTCTAGGAATAAGGGTATCTGTATGCCCTGATGTTAGGAGGAACACTCCCAGGAGTTAGGTGAATATCATGATCATGATTTTGAGTGGGTGGAAGACCTTTGGGAATATATTCAAATACTTTGGAATGTTTATCAATGATCCCTTGGAGATCTAGAGGAATAGATGGCTTAGATGTTTGAACATCTAGTGAGCATAGTTGTGCAATAACACCTTGATGCCCCATTTTCAATAATTTTTTCATGC
>JZKD02S1583799.1:114305-143368 GCA_000966675.3 Picea glauca
AATGATTGTAACCATTGGATTCCTAGTACAACATCAACACCACCCATGGGTATAGAAATCATTGGACTATTCATTACATATTCCCCCATAGTAAGATTTATCTTATTGCATTTTCTTGAGAAATTGATAGCTCCTCCATATGCAATCATTACTTCAAACTCTGGTGCTAGATATACAAAGAAATTGAGATATTTGGCTAATTTATAGTGAATGAAATTATGAGTACTGCCAGAATCAATTAGGACTATTACCTTTTTCTTTTTGATATAACCTTCAATCTTGAGGGTTTGAGGAGTGTTAATTCCAGCCAATGCATTACATGATATCATGGGAGTCAACTCTTCACACGAAATTGATTCTACATTTTCATCTTGAGATGGCTCTTTTTCATGTTCGTGTTCTTCTTCCTTGTCACAATCTATGTAGAATAATTTCTTCTCACCACACTTGTGTCCCTTAGTGTACTTTCTATCACAATTAAATCATAAACCTTTTTCTTTTCTTTTTTCCAATTGTTGAGGTGTCAACCTTGTAGGTTGAGGTGTTTTAGAAGAAAGAGCATTATTCTCTCTATAGATGTTAGGATTGGTCCTTCTACTAGCCATAGCCATATTTTTACTTTCAACATTTCTTGCCACCCTAAATGCATTCTCCAATGATTTGGGTTCCCAAAGGCGAACCTCATGTTTAATGTTATCTCTTAAAGTTCCTATGAATACATAAATCAAGTGTTCATCTGGAATATATGTTACCTTTATATTCAATCTTTGGAAGTTCTCAATGTGCTCTGTAACTAAACCATTTTGTTTGAGATTTATCAATTGGCTAAAGAAGGTATTGCTCCTTGTATCCTCATAGTGTTCTATCATTTCTTCCATGAAAATTGTCCAAGCGATGAGTGATTTGTGAGAACAAATCCATCTATACCATTCAAATTGATTGCGTTCTAAATATAAAGAAGCAATTCGTGCCTTTTGTGTATGTGGCACATTATGTAGATCAAAGAATTGCTCCATCTGAAGTATCCATGTAATAGGGTCCTTGCCATCAAACTTCCTCATATCGATCTTAGGAACATGGTTGGTCTTCAACCCAAAGTTAGAGTTTCTCCATTCTTGATTCACCTTCCTTGTGTCCTCGTCATGAATTTCATGGGATACATTTTTACTTTCAGGTGTCCTCTCTATTACAAAATTTTTCAATCCTTCCATGATCTCCTCTTTTAAACCATCCATCTTTGCCTCCAACTTAGCTTCCATCTCTTGTAGTTCATATTTTGTTACTATCTTATTTTGTAAATCATTTATGTCCCCATGCATTTCTTCACCTTCATCAAGAGTCCAAGTAGGATTTTATGGAGGCTTATTTGGTGTAGAAGTTCCCTTTTTGGGTGGCATGTTGGCCAGGTATCACTTTTGAACCTTGATTTTGAGGTGATTCTGCTAGACAATCTTTCTTCTGCTGTATGTCCAAAGTTTCAACCCTTCTGGGTATGAAACTTTATTTTTGGTAGTTCTACGATATTTATTCTCTGCAATGCCACGGGTCTGATCAAAATTTGATGTGCCAAGTGGAATTTATGGTAACTTCCCCACAACTTGCTGATTTTTGGCCTTTCTATAAGATCTCACTTATATAGCATGCCCCACACAAAATAATTGATATAAAATTATGAAACTCGTACCATAAATACTACATACTATCGTTTATCCAATGCAACTAGTCTCACTCAATTTGGATACTCTAGGAATAAGTTATGATGTTTTTACCTGGAACACCTTCTTGAGACTAGTCAATAGGACTAGTCAGATACCCTATCTTCCACAGGGTGTATATATAAATTTAATATGACCTAGAAGTTTAAACTTTTACCACATATACCTTACTAATTTTTGTGAATATCATCTGGAGTTCAGGGTCTGAAACGTTACATAAAAAAATTTATTGCAAAAATTCGGCAATGACTCAATTCAAGATTATTCCAGAGCCCTATCTTTCATAGGTTGTAACTCTGAAATCATAAGGCCTCAGGAGATGAAATTTTAACCCAATGTACCTTGATCCATCTACTAAATATCCTCCAAGTCGTTCCTTCTGAAACATTGTAGAAAAAAAAATTATAGAGAAAATTCCAAGGTGTCTCTACATAGAACGATAAGAAACTATTCTACATAGAAAATAAATAGGAAGAATATAAAGAATTAGAACCATCACAATATCTAGAGCTAGAAGAGACTACTCCATTGATATCTTGTCATGCATTGGATGGCATCATTACTCCAAAAACCCTCAAAATAGAAAAGTATATCAAAAATAAAAAGGTAACAATATTGATTGATTCTAGTAGCACCCACATATTCATCAATCGCAAACTAGCAAAAGATCTAAATTGCTTTGTATATCCAACACCATAGTTCCAAGTAATGATTGCAGATGGAGGTACGATAAATTGCTATGTGAAGTTCCATAGTATTAAGATCAATATGGGGGAGTATTTATTGGATAGTCCCATGGTTTCCATCTAAATGGGTGGTGTTGATGTTGTATTAGGGGTCCAATGGTTACAATCATTGGGAACAATGGCCCTTAATTTTCAAGATCGTTTCATGAGATTTTCCTCAGAAGGAAAGGAAATCGATATTAGAGGTATCCAAGGGAAAACCTCTAAAGTGATAGTTTCTAAAATCATGATAGAATTACTCAAAAGGGGAAAACATTGTGTAATTGCACATTTGAGCTCAACAAATGTTCAAACAACTATATCCTCTATTCCAATGGATATCAAAAAAGTTATCAGCAATGATTCCTATTTGAGGAGATGCCTAAGGGTCTTCCAACTGCTCAATATCAAGCCCATGATATTCATTGAAAACAATGAAGTGTACATCTATTCTTCCATGTTTCTTTCTTAAAGAAGATAAACAATGACAAGATCTCGGTGCGAATTACTTTATCGAAGATTAATGGAGAATGGGAAATCAGACTAGAAATAGAAAAAATCCTTGAAATAAGGATTAAGAAGATACAAAATTTAGCAATTACGGAGTACATCGTCAAATGAAGGATCATACCAGTGAAAGAGGGGACATGGGAAGAAGATTTATTGATGCATACACCCATGTGGTTGTCGAGTTTCGAGAACAACACTTGTTTGAGGGTGGGGCATGTTAATCCCTAGACAAATCCCCATACAAATCCTATGTTATAAATAAAATCCCTTAGTAATACTCTTATTGAATTATTACATTTCTTTTGTTGTATTTGTATGTGGTCTCTGAACCCCTTCATTCACCCTTTCATTGTAATTGTACCCTTTGTCTCCTATATATATACCAAGGATACATATTCTTAGGCACATCTTATCTCATCTCATATTGTATTCTGAAGTGAATATATTGTAAAAGGAGGTTTCCCCCTCGAAGTGGACTGTAATTATTGACTTTTTTTTTTATCATTTTTAAGGCATTGGGTCATAACAGGAACATTACTATGCGACAAATAATCATAAAATAAAAAAAAATTATGCTAATTCATTTCTTGTAGCTTACCAACCACAATTTATACGCATAACTAACTAGATTTTGATACCTATAATTAAATGCATCGAAAAAATTCTAAATGCACACAAATATAGCTAACAAATCATCTATAACAAAATATAAAACCATTCTCATTCGGAGAGTAAAATGTGTAGCCATAAGACTTGTCGATCAAATTAATTAACTTAATTGATGATCATTAAATCATCAATCCGGGGGTGTAAGCATAGGGATGAAAACACTGAATATACAAGGACTAGGACATGAGTGACTATCTAATCTATGGAAAACAAACTATGCTCCTACCTAAGACTATGCAAATTGAAAGCAACTTGATCATTGGGCAACAAAACATTAAAGTGCCCTACTGGCACATGCTACAATCTTTCACTCAAGCATTTTTTGAGCATTCATGTAAGAAATTATTAGATAAAATCTCAATCCCACCTTCAATTGACATTGTTTTTGTAATTGCAAAGCAAACAAGACATGTAAAAAACAATTCTAATTCACACACTAATAATTACGAAAAGAAAAGGAGATTATCTTCACTAGGTAGCAATGTAGAGTTTTAAAGGGAACCGATCATGTTTCTTTAAATGTGAAGTACACAACGTTTTCATGACATAATCAACTCAATTTTATCATTCAACCCCCAATGAGATCTACCTCCACTACTAATTAACCTAAAACAAGGATAAATAAGGGAGGATCGATCCACATACACACTTGAAAACTTTAGAACATTTGTAGCTATCGATCTCCAATGTATAACTTCTAGATATAAAAACTAAACAACACTATTTTGATTTATAATTTGAAACAAGGTGTATTGATCATATTTAGAACAAAGTTCAATAAGGCCACTCAAGTTACATACTTAGATTATGAACGAAATGGAATCAAAATAGATTGATGTGATCGTCACTATTTAAATTATAACCAAAATCAATACATAAAGCATACAAGGCTTGAAGATTACCGAGGAACATGCATTTGCAAACCAAATTATGTAAACACTGAACACAATATCATATCAATTCTTGATTTGGAGATCATGCAAATGTTGTAAAACAAAATTATACTAATTGCATACTGAAAGAAACACTAGTTATTAAATGAAAGTAATGAAATTACTAATCCTACTTCTATAGAACAAAGAAACGATGGATGAATTGGTGAGCCCTCCCAATTGTCTTCACGTTGCCCAAAATATCACAGGATTAAGAGTAAATTTTACACACAAATTCTTCCTCTAAACATCAACATGAAAACCTTGTATTACAATATTGAAGATTAGAAATACAAGAAACAAAGTAATGTTGCACTCAATCCCTATTACAAAAGAATGGCCCATATCAGTCCTATGGAGCTCTTATTTATACATAAAAAATGAATGGAACCGAATTCCCAAACTCAGAATCCGTTCAAACAATTTTTACAATTTTGGGAAACCGACCACACACAAAATCTGGGTAAACCCAGATTAGAAAATTAGCCTTATCTCCTAAATTGTCTTGAATTTTGGAAATATATCTATGTTATTCAATTTCGCTCATTTTTCACAAAACCCGTGTTTTATATTTTTGAGATCTATCTTCATCTGCCCATAAATATCATCAGAAGTTGACTTCCTCGAACTACTTATTAATTTTGACCATAACTTTGACCAAGTGCTTGGAGACTCACATGTGTGACTTGGGGATGATATGATGGGTACATAACCATATAGAAGCATCCATTTATGATACTTATGTGCCCATTTATCCATTGGACACGTGGAAATATGGGGAATAATGATGGTGTTGTAGGAACTGAACTGTGCTACTTGAATTGAACTCATAAAACCATAATTAGTAATAAACAATCTTTAACCTTCCTAATTCATTAGAAAGACATAAAATTATAATAAACCAATGAAATTACCTTATGATCCCTCTAATGACCTTTATATGGAAAATTTAATGAAAAGAGTTATAATTGTGGTGAAAGGGATAGTTTTATTAAGTCAAAAGGGGTTCAATAGAAATGAAAATAACATCAAATTAGAGGCATGAAATCTCCCCCATGCCTGATATTTTGCATGTCCCCGTGCAAACAAGATATAGATATAAATGTAGTTGATGTCCTAGTATCAAAATATGTTAGAATTAGGGAAAAAAAAATCTCAATACCTCCATCTGTATCATTTAGTGATTGATATGTTGACATGGGATGGTACTTTTATCTCACTATTTCTTCACTGATTTGTGCCATCTCTTGTCTTAAACAACATACAGTAACACTCCATTGTGTAATATATTTCGTAAGATTGTTGTTTTTCCATTGGTACCATAAATTCAATCAATTAAAATAGAAAAACAACATGTTTTACACAGGAGCAACACTATACACACTACAACATTGGGCCCATTTTCCAACAATTCATTGATGCGTGTTCATCACCACAACGTCTCAAGTAAGACGAAGTCTATAACCCATTTTTAGTCACGTCATGTTCTTTGCAAGCACGAAAATACCAATTTCATCGCAAGACAGACACAAACGTCCTTCGCACCATCGGCCACTGTGCATTCGAAAACTAGTTTATTATCATTGCTGGTGTGTTGTAAGAATGAATAACCTACAATGAATGTCCATCACAGTCGACCAATGTCCATATCCATTGTTGTCGTAGGTTCATCGTACAATCGACCAATGTCCATTGGAATTATGTCATACCATCGACCATATTTCATCCCAAATCCGACATGTTTTTGTCACCAATTCATCGTAAGAGAGACTAACCTACCACGAAGGTGGGTCACAATCGAACAATTTCCACATTCATTGTCATTGCACATGCATCATAAGAGTGACAATATTGTTTCATACGATTTACCAATGTTTGTCTTAATATCATATACAGTCCGATGAACCATCGACAATAGACTAACGAGCTTACTGTGTTTCTAACGGTGGTTGGTCGGAAAAATAACGTTTTGTTAGTTGAAAAATCGATGAAAACCATCGTTGATGGCTAGATGAATGGTTTATTAATTAAAAAATAATAATTTGGATCATGCCATGTTGAGCCAGGAGTTTCGGCCAGAAGGATATACACCCTAAAAAAACAAATAATAATAATAATAAACAGTTTAACCTTTGTTGTGGATGTAGGTTTCTCTTCCATATTCCATTAGAATAACACTACAACAGATTAAACATGGACACAACTTCTCGTATTTGATACAACACCTCATGTTGTTACAACTCTAGATGTTGCAACTCCATATGTTGGAACTCCAGACACTGCAACTCCCTATGTTACAACTCTCAACACTATGAAAATCACTTTTCACATGGTAGCACTTAACAACATGACGTAACCATCAATAAAGAGATCATGGTATGGGAGAAACATGTCACCAATTTGGCTATTGAGAACGTGACATTAGACACCAATACAATGAATCGGCTAATTACAACAAGCCTGGACCACATGCATAGGACATATGACACATGAGGTAAGCGATGAAAAGGTACATGCTCCTCCTTACACTTTCCATATAATTTAAATGACATTAATAATAATAAATAAATAACACGCACACACACATATATATTAAAAAAAAAATAACTTTTTTTGTGGATGCAGGTTCCTCTACAAGATTCCAATAGAATAATGCTTCAACACAATAAATATGACAACAACATATCCTATTGGATGAAACACCTCATGTTGTTGCAACTCCATATGCAGCAACTCCAAATTTTGCAACTCCATATACTGTAACTCCAAATGCTGCAACTCTAGGTGTTGCAACTCTAGATGTTGCAACTTCAAGTGCTATGGAAATCTCTTTCCACATGGAAACACTTAACAACATGACATTACCATCAAAAAATATATCATGGTACGAGAGAAATAGGTCATCGATCCAACTATTCAGAACATGATGTCAACCACCGATATAATGAATTAACTCACGACAACAAGCCCGAGCCATGTGCATAGGACATGCAACCCATGAGGTAAGTGGTGGAAAGGTACACTCTCCTCCTTACACTTCACATATAATTTAAATGAAATTAATAATAATAAATAAATAAATAAAAATAACATATATATATATATATATTAAAAAAAAAACCTTTTTTGTGAATGTAAGTTCCTCTTCCAGATTCTATTAGAATAATGCTTTAGCACAATAAATACGGTTGCAAAATCGTGTATTGGATGCAACACCTCATGTTACTGCAAATGCAGATGTTGCAAATTTTATTGCTATGGAAATCTCTTTCTATGTGGAAACACTTGACAACATGATGTCACCATAAAAAAAATGATCGTGGTATGGGATCAAAAGGTCACCAATCTAGCTATTGGGAACGTGACGTCAACAATGATACAATGAATCATCTCATGACATCAAGCCTAAGCCACGTTCATAGGACATACGACACATGAGGTAACTGATGAAAATATATGTACTCCTCCTATCACTTCACATATCATATAAATGAAATTAATTGAGATGATAGACATGACCAGTTTACCCATGTGCAATCATCATTACCCCATAACTTAGAATTATTACAAGACAAGTGGCAATAAATATCTGACATGTATGATCACTAATTCCATTAAACACCACATGTTTCTACCATTACACCATCTCCAGGACTATAGTTCACATTGGTTCCACCTCAACAAATGTCACCCTCTCAAAATTACTATTTTTGAAAATCTAGTGGAATCATATTACTTACCATTATATAGATTAATAATAATTAAATAACAAGTGGTAGTAAATATCTTATCTATCCAACCACTAATTCCATTAATCACCTCACATTTCTTCCATCACACCACCTCCATGACCATAATTAACATTGATTCCACCTCAATGAACATCACCCTCTTTGACTTACTATTTTTTAAAAGGTGGTGGAATCAAATTACTTACCATTTTACCTCACCAAATGTTGCAAGACCTCTACAACCAAGTCAGTAAGATCAACGAACAGGGGTAGCCAAATTATACCAAATAACAATGATGGGTGACTCTCTCATTCACCATGAACCATATGGAGGGTTAGTTAAAGAATATGAAGAAGTCTAGAGGGTATTCTAGGTGGTAGGGTGGGAAATATATATCGATGGAATCCAGGGTCAATACAACGAAGAAATCACCCTAGAATTTGTTGTAAGTTTGAAAGAGGATAAGGCGCAGGACCTTGGAGTTCCAATTGTAGTGAATGAAGAAGTATCTTTTGTTGTGACATGGATGCCACAAAAAGGAGAACGATGGTTCTACCAGAAGAAAAAATTACCTGGTATAAAAGACTAGTTCTTTCAAGAAGGAGAGGAGCTAAGGAACAAAGGAAGTGGGTTCAATAGGAATTCCTTGAGTCCTCTATGGTCAAGGGTAGCATATCATGTGCATATGTACTTCACCTATGAAGGATTCCATGGAATCATCTTCAAGTATCACCTGAAGCTACTACATGATCTTAGACATCAGAGGTTGATAAATATCCCTTTCTTTGTATGGAATATCCTACAAAACATGGCCCAAAGTGTCCAAAAATACCAATGACAACAAGAGGGACTCATCCACCATTGGATTATCAAGATTGTGGTCATGCATGCATTCCACCAGGCCGGTTGTGCATGGGAAATCCCAAAGAAATGTCCTTCACAAATTGTGTAAGTATTGATCGCTCTGGAAACAACGACATCCACACATGACTTGGGGGAAACATGTTCCACATAGCCTTTAGAGGAAGGATGTTGAGGGACCTCCTATGAAGAGAAGTAAAGTATGCCACCCCAAAAATGAAAGTCCTGACCCTAAAATAAGATGAAGATGATAATAGAAGCAGTTGTTCCTAAGAAAAACATGACACGATCCTCATTGGGACTGGTCGCTCCTGTTGAAACAGAAGAACCAACCGAAAGGGCTGAGTCAAAATAACAACAAGAAGAGACCCCTGATGTCACACAAGAACTAGAAAGGGAGGTTCAAATAATTTAGGAATTAGGTACAATGAATACATAACCCCCCGCTACAACAAAAGAACCAACATGATAGGAAGAGTCAATTAATGGAAGGTATTTACCTGAAGAACGAGTGGGGGAGGATGAATTCCCTAAAGCAGGAAAGAAGGAATCAGATTCTTTTCAATTCACGGTCGAGAAATGGACGTTGTTGCAATAGAAATTGAGGGAGAAAAGCATGTGGAAAAATCGAGAAATAAGGCTCCCATGAAAAAGAAACCAAGGAATATTCCAGGTAAACCTCACCGGCCTCTATACTTGTTGGGCTCCCAACAATTCCCCATAAATTTGGAAAAAATTATTGCTCCCCATTCAAATCTTGGAAAAATCATATTTTTCATTGTATTTGGTCTTACTTGGTTTGAAGAAGATGACTTGTTGATTTCCTTTTGGTGACATTTGGTGTGTTATGATTTTATCGAATCTTTGGATTATTTGCATCATTCGAATGTTTTGGTTTTCTAGATATTCAATGTGGTGTGCATACTCAGATTAACTTCTTTGAATTCATTCCATATCTTGAGTCGCTTGAAATAGGGATTATTATGACCTTTCGTCGGTTTTGTCTTCAATGCATTAATATGTTATTGAAATTTTTTATTTTTTTAAATAATTCACGAAAATGTTTAATTTTTTAAAGTTTTAATGAACAAAGACAAACAAGAAATTGAAAATTGCTTAAGGAATAAATATGATCATTATCCCAACATTACATGCTTTAAATTGTTACATCGAGTAATTAATTAAGTTTTATATATGTATATTAATATATATGATTGGCGTGAAAATATTTTTGTATAGTTTTGATATTCATTTAATTAAATTAAATTTATTTTATTATTTATTTATTTTTAAATGTTTAGCTACATAACCCTAAATTATATTAATTAATGATCTATTGTGATTTGTTTGTTTCAAGAGTTGATTTTTTATATTTGGATATGGATTGCGATGTTAATTGCTCATCCAAATATATGAAGATCGTTCGATAATTCTCCATACCATTATCAAAATCTAGGACGAATTTGGTAGAAGTTAGAACTAACCAATAAATTTTAAATTTCATTTATCACCAAAGGGAGAAGAAACTTGCAAACTGGTTGAAAACCCACTTGCAAAACATGCCAATTTAGCTCTCAAGCAAGCGATTTTCTCACAAAGTAAATCATTGGGGATAAATCATTATCTCATGAACACAACATTTCTTAGATTCAATTTCGCATCAATCTCTAGGAGGCTAACTGAAAACTTACTTTTTGAGCAAACCGTGAATCATTTCACAAAATGGTTGAAAACCCATTTCCCGAATGGACCCAATTTGGCTAATTGAGAGATTTGTCCCAAACAAATGAACTATTTGAGAGATAGAATGGGTTCTTTACAAGGAAAATTTATGGTGGGGAAAATTGATTGGCAACGCCTAGATTATTGCTTCATTTTATAAATATATGGGAGGGAGGAGAGTCTCCGAAGAAGATAAAATGATCATAATATTTTAACATTATTTTTCCTTTGAAGACATTGTTTTTTTTTCAGAGGAATATGCATGGAATTTTAAAGGCATGGAACATGAAAGGCATGGAATTTTAGTAGAATCTCATGAAGGTATAGATGGAGGAAACTATGCAGGAACAACTACCATGTAGAAGGTATTGCACGTAGGATTATTATGGCCAACAGTCCATAAATATGCCAAGGAATATTGCCAGCAATGTGATGTCTGTCAGGGGGTTGGAAAACCCAACAGAAGGGATGAGATGCCTCTAAGACCACAAGTGACTCTACAGGTCTTTGAAAAATGGGAAATAGAATTTTTTGGACCTATTAATCCACCAGAAAAAAGGTCAGGAGCTAGATATATCATTACTGTGACTGGATACTTAACAACATGGGCAGAAGCAACACCAGTCAAATATTGTAGCTCAGATACAACAACACACTTAATACTTGAGCAAGTGATCACCAAATTTGGATGTCCTGAGATTTTAGTGAGTGACCAAGGCACTCATTTTATTAATAATACCATCAGGGATATGAATGAGGAGTTTGAATTCTATCACCAGAAGAGTACACCATATCATCCTCAGGGAAATGGAACAATAGAAGCATTTAATAAAATATTGGAAAATGATTTGACTAAGATCTACAATGTCAACAGGGATGATTGGGTCTTGAAAATAGCAACAATATTGTGGGAATATAAGACCACATTGAAGAATTTGACAGGATAGACACCATTCATATTGGTTTATGAGTATGAAGCAGTGGTGACATTAGAATTTATGGTACCTAGTCTGCGCGTAGCCGCAATTACCAACTTGACAGAAAGAGGCGCAGTACAGGAGAGGTTAAGTAAACTAATGGAAATGGAAGAGCATAGGATTCTGGAAGGATTTCACCAGGAAGTACAGAAAGAAAGAGACAAATCCTGGCATGAAAAACATATTAAAAAGAAGATTTTTAAAAAGGGAGACCTAGTTCTTCTCTATGAAAACAAATTTTTCCCACCTGGTAAGTTTAGAATGCATTGGCTAGGGCCATATGAAGTAAATATTGTCACATATGGGGTATTTGTGTAGCTGAAAGACTTGGGAGGAATAAAATCGAAAGGAATGATCAACAATAGTCGACTGAAACTGTACAGGGACAATTGACCTACTAATTCTTAAAAGTTACAACATAGTAAGAAAGTCATGTATATAATGTAGTATAGTAGATTTTAGAAAAAGAATAAAAAGGAAGAAAAAAGTAGAAAAAGAATAAAAAGGAAGAAAAAAGTAGAAAAAGAAGAAAAAGGAAGACAAAAGTAGAAAAAGAAGAAAAAGGAAGAAAAAGGTAGACAAAGAAAGAAAATACAAAATATTGGGAAATATCATGCACAGTAGACAGTGGAATCAGCACGACAAAAATAAAAGGTGACTGCATGCAACAGATGGATGACAGGAAGAAAAAATAGTGCACCGAGGGAAAATTCACAAAAGAAATGTACGACGCCCTGGAAAATTGCAACGCACCTGAAAATGGGCCAACGGTCAAAAAAGTGAAAACCACTCGTCGGGGTAAAAAGGCGTGAATTGGGCATTTATGAAACTTAATGAAGCATGATAGACAAGATTTAAAGCATTTATGACCATCAAAGAAGCGTGTCCAAGAATATTCATGGCACTTATAAAACCCACTATATAACTAAAATGCGGGCCAAACGAGACGCATTGTGAATTTACATACCCACAAATCTAAGGAGCACGGAAACATGAAGAAAATAGGCAAGTTCAGAGATCGTAGTAGCCAAAGTTCAAACTGGAGAAGGAAGAATTCCCACAATGGAAAATCCAAAGGTCGGCCCACCTAGTCAAACAACATGGAAAACACATATTGTTTAGGATATCCGGTGTTGTAGCCAAAGCAATGGGCGACAGGCTTGGAAAACACAGGGATTATGAATTTGCTAGAGATTCCTCACCTCGGGCGGGGGAAAAATGTGAACAACTACGTGAAGCAGTTACTGGCAGTCCTCCATGGAGGAGGTTTTTGGTTGGACGAACCAATCTCCACCAATGTTGAATTTATTACATTCATCACATGACTTTCATTAGATGGTTATAAGTCCACGCAATACATGGATGATAAAACCACAGAAAAGGCACTCGTAGAGGAGATGAAGAAAAATTATGGGATAGAAATTTTCTCACACAACATAATTATAAAATAGATTAGTGATGCAACCACTAGGATGGAAACAAAATTGATGAAATGCAAACTCCTTCACAAATTCCGCAAGGAGGAGGTCCCTGCAAGGGCTTTCGCAGCAACAACACAATGTAGAAATGGTACCATGCTCAGCTAGGCCCCATACTTACTAAATCAATTCCTAGATGACTGCAAGGATGCGTAAGACTTGGGAACCGAGTTTGACTACTCCTGACTCATTATAATGATAGCGCTAATTGGATGGAAGGAGCCCAGCTACTCATATTTATGTGATAGAGTAGGACGATGTCACGCAACATGGTACACATCGTTGGGAATCACTTCAGATCCAAAGAGGACAAGTGGTAATTCCAACACTTTTGCTCGGTATTTTAGCCACCTACAAGAAAATATAGCCAACACCTAGAGAATAGCTCCCGAGGTGGTAGTGCAGTATCAAGGGATAGCCAAATTTAGGGCTATGTGGCACAATATGTGGATACAGGCACTCATGGATCCAAACAAATAATGGATACAACTTTGAGGAAATTGAATGGGCAATTAAAAACTAGCAAGAGAACTGGAAGATCCCAGTTATCACCAAGGACATGCCTAAGGGAAAATAAGTGGAAGCAGGGTCATCCAATATATATGCAAGAGGTAGCATTGCGACCAAGAAGCCAACATAGCAGGGGAAGACTAATCAAAATATAGTGCAACACAATAAGGGAAGCACCCCAAAGAAGGACGAACAAATGGGAAAGAAGGATAATTCCCCAGTGCAAGAATCACAAGGAAGTGGGGACACAACGATACAGGAAACACCATCAGAAACTAATCCACAAGAGATAGGGCCACCCAAATGACCAATCATACATACATGTGGGATGATTAAGAAGGCCAAGGCCCACAAAAAAATCCTGTAATACACAATCACCAAGGATGATGTTGATCTTGTCGCAGAGAGGGTACAAGACCGTGCAACAAAAGAGTTTGAGGAGGCTGAGAAATAAAGAGGGAGGATAAGGAATGAGTTGGTCTACATTAAGCAGGTCTTGGAATAGATACAAGCAACCCAAATGAAAGAAAGGGGAACATAACCAATCCCCCGAGCGACAGACGCAAGGGGCAGAAATGCACAGAACGAAGAAGACACAATCAAACTCATAGGACAAGGAATTTTGATATTCCATATCACAATAGAGATATTGTAGGTCGAAGATGACATAGAAGATACACCACTTAAATACCTGGCGTAGGTACAGTTGGTAGTGGATAAAATACCAACAAAATCATTATATAAGCTACAAGTCAGTGTCACACAGGAAGTGCAATTGCGATCCAGAGAAGATGCGATGAAATTGCATGTAACCAAAGATGGAAAAGATGCACTGGAAATTGTGATAGAACATGTCCAGCTGGAGACATAGGAGGAGAAGCAACGTGTAGATAAATTGGAGCAGAAGATGAAGGAAGTGTTCACAAAAATTTGAGACAGCGCGCAAGTACCCATGAGCAGTGTCACATAATAGATTCAAATCATCATGCAGATGCTTGAAGACTATAAAAAGGATATTGAGGAACTCAAAGAAAATTTAACACCAACCACCCCTCCTAAAGTCACATCTCAAAGGGAACAACAAGAAACCATGCAAGTGGAAATGATGGAGAAAGAAGCTAAAAAGGGCACAAAACTTTTTGATAGGATCGCACAACTATGGATGACGTTGGAGGTGTTAAAAATAGTTAAAAAGTACCTAGGAAAGTGTTTCTCATCACCTAGGTGCCTAAGGGGTGAGAAAGTGCCTAATGTGGACCCTAGTCATTTAATTTTTGAGAGACAAATTAAAAGGTGAATTTTTGAGACTTAGGGAAAGTGGTTGACTAAAGTGATTTTATTTCCACCATTGATCTCATCTAATATCAACCATTGGATGAGATGAATCTTCACCTTCCCTCATGAGGTCGAATAGGGTAGGAGGGCGCACCCTTTCTAGGGTTAATGCATTCATTTGTTGAGAGAGCAAGAAGAGAGAAAGAAGAGAAAGAGGGCGAGATGAAGAAGGAGGCCATTTTTACTAAGCTAGGGCATGCATTCCAAGACAACATACAGGGACAATTTGGCATGCAAATCGAGGAGAGAGTACAACATTTATTACATGCCATACAGTTGGATTTCAGCAATCCATACAACTTTATACTAGCACAAAAATTGAGGAAGAGGCGCAACATTTGATACAAGTCATATAGTACGGATTTTAGCATTCCATACAACTGAGGTTTTCTTGGCATAGAAAATGAGGGAAGGTACAATCAGCTCACACAGGCTGTACCATATGGATTTTGACTGTCCATATAGTCCTTTTGCTACATAGAATTTGAGGATAATTTATGTGTGTGATTTCTGGGTGATTGGCATGGTTTTCAAGGAGGTCGTACATGCATTTATTGCCCAGAATATTGTTGTTGATTTTGACATAGATTTGGAGGCATCCGTACAGCAAGAAAGAGGCACAAATATCGAGGAGAAGACCTATACTTTTGTGCAGGAAATTTTGGCATGGATTTTGAGGAGTTTGGCTCAAATTTTGTGTGAAGACTTGGCATGATTTTCGAGATAAGTTTGTTAATAAATATATGAAGATGAATGTGTTGTAAAAGATTTTATCTGAAGCTCTGAAATAATAAAAAATCCCTCTCTCACTGGTTTTCCTTGTAAATGTGTTGAACCTGCACACAATATATCTACCTAAACAATAATACACACATTTGCAGAGAGAATTTGAGAAAGAAGAAGAAGGAGAGAAAGAATGAAAGAATTCTCATTAACCGTTATGAATAATGAATAATTTACACATGATATACTCTTTATAACTCAATGATTTTGCATTGGAGGTGAACCAATGCACCATAGTGGTGGTATAGAGTGATCTGGACACAGACCAATAGTTACGGGAGTGAACTGCCACCTAATCTAGTCTCTCAGGCAGTTACAGGAGTGAACTACCACCTAGCTGAGTTAACTAGTCAATTAGTCTTCAGTTAACTAATTGAACAAAGAGTAGTGAGGAGTTAACTCAGGGAATCAAGGCTAATGCGCCAGTTTGGTGATGATCCCAAGGTAAGGTCGAATTAGCATTGTGATGATCCTAATGTTGCATGGCGATAAAACCAATGCAACATCTAAACTCAACTCAACTAGTCAAACTAAAGTGTCAACTAAAAGAGAATATTCTCCAGGTGGAATATTCTCTCCTAAAATATAGGATACTAGATAATGACTAATTATGACTAATAAACAAGGAAAAACCTTAGGAAAAAAAAATCCTAGGTGCATGTGAAGTAACTCCAACACACCCCCTGAACATCATTATGGTGAAAATAAAGAATGGGTCATGGAAACGAGGCCATGTTAGGTACCCAAATACAAAAGATACACTGAAAATAGAGTGAGGAAAGAGGGAAAATCTTATGGGAAAAACCACCCCTCAAGGTACAATGTATGTAAAGAGAAGAACTACAATTTCTAGGAAACTGTGTCCTTCACTCCAAGATGACTTCGCAGAGAATGAAACTTCTTCTCAGTGAAGGTCTTGGTGAAGATGTATGTCATATTTTCTGCTGAAGGACAGAAATATAAGTCGATGATCCCCTCTTGTACTAAGTCCTAGATGTAGTGCATGTGGATCTCGATGTGCTTCATTTGCTTCCTCTAAACTTGATCTCTGCAGAACTTCAGAGTGCTTTGGTTGTCACACCAAATGACGATCGGTCGATGAAACTGAATTCCCAACTCAGTGAGAAAATTTTGTAGCCACATAGTCTAGATGGTTATGTTAACTACCCCTCTTTAGTCTGCCTTGACTGAATATAGAGCAATGGCATCTTGCTTCTTGCTCGACCAACAGATAGGCCTGGAACCAATATTGAGTGAGTAACCAGATGTGGACTTGCGATCAATGCTAACGCCAACCCAGTCAAAATCAATAAACCCAATGAGATCTAATGTAGAGTTTGTTACATAATGAATCCCAAAGGTGATGGTGCCCTATATGTATCGAAGGATATGCTTTGCATCTTTCCAATGTAGCTCATGTGAATCTTGCATGAAAATGGAAACTACGCCAACTACATATGAGAGGTCTGGTATGGAGTGTGTGAGATACAACAAGCTCCCCACTAGTTGTTTGTACAGTGTGTTGTCAACCAGTAGAGTCTCCCCGCCATCCTCAACTTTGACTCCTAATAGGAAAGGAGTCAGATCAGACTTGAAGTCTGTCATGTGAAAGCTCTCAAGAAAATCTCGTGCATACATGGCTTGAGATAGTTTGATGCCTGATGCATCCTGACTGATCTCGAGTCCAAGGAAGAAGTATAGTGGACCCATGTCCATCATCAAAAAACTATCATGTAGAATCCTCTTGACTGTAGCAATCACTGAAGTCGAGCACCCAGTGATCAACAAATCATTGACATACAAAACTAAAAGTATAAGTGAATCAACCGTCCTGAGCATGTAGACATTTGGGGTTGATTTACAATGTACAAATTTCTGTGACAACAAGTAGGAGTCCATCCTGGCATACCATGCCCTCAAAGCCTGCTTGATGCCATAAAGGGACTACTTCAGTTGACATACCAAAGATGAGTCCTGCATAAATCTTTGGGGATGATCCATGTAGATCTCCTTAGAGAGATCACCATGAAGAAATGAATTCTTCACGTCCATATGATGGACTTCCCATCCTTTGGCTACTGCAATGGAAAGTTCCAATCGTATGGAATCCATCTTTGCTACTGGAGCGAAGGTCTCATCATAGTCAATACCATGAACCTGTTGAAATCCTTTGGCGACAAGACTAGCTTTGTATCTGTTGATTTGTCCATCTATTGCGCTCTTGTTCCTATAGACCCATCTGCATCTGACAATTTTCCTCCGAGAAGGAAGGGGAACCAGATCCCAAGTCTGGTTCTTGAGGAGGGATTTGTACTCCTGCTGCATGGCGGATTCCCAAAAGGAATTTCCAGCAGCCTCGCCATAAGACTGTGGATCTAAGGACTGAACCAAGAAAAGTTGCCTTGAAGGAAATGGTTCAATGGCAGTGAGTGCAATAGGAGGCTCCTCGAAATCATATCAATTCCTCCTAGTATCGGTTGGATCATCGATGAGATTCCCTGCATCCTAAAGAGTATTCTATGCCCACTTGGGCCTCTTCTTTGGCTCTGCAACTGCATCTGGATGATCTGACCCTGCATCCAACTGTACTGACTTTGAATCTGAATCTAAATCATCTGAGTCCTCTGAATCAGAACTCTTGTCTGAAGAAGATTCGACATGTGCATGCTCATCATCTCGGATAGGTGGAAGAATGAAGGTGTCTTCATACGGTTGTTGAGGTACATGCAAGACACTTTCTTCGAATTGGACACTATGCTCAATGATGAGTCAGTCCAAGGAAATATTAATAAGCCTACATCCCTTCATACCATTAGGGTATCCAACAAAAATTCACTTAGTGCTTTGGGGATCAAGTGCCTCCTCTTTTCAGAGGGAATTCTGGCCCATGCATGTGAACCAAAAATGTGAAAGTGGGTCACTTCCGGTTTGAGTTCACTCGTACCCTCGTAGGGGGTCTTATCCTTGACAAATCTATGGGGAGATATATTTTGGATGTATGTTTCACAGTTAAGTTCTTCGGCCCATAGTCTCTATGGTAGTGACTTTGCATGCAGCATGCAAGATGCCATCTCCTTTAGAGATCAGTTTTTCTGGTCAGCAACTTTGTTTTACTGCGGATTATAGGGAACTGTGTGCTACAACTAAATCCCTGCCTCATGGAAAATATTATGGATCTCATGATTTACATACTCTCTGCCCTTATCAGTTCAAAGGAATTTGATATTCTTTCAGGACTATGTCTCAACCAAGGATTTGAAATCTTTGAGGTGTTAAAAGACCTCAGATTTTTTCCTAAGAAAGTAGATCCAAGCAAAACGTGAGAAATCATCAAAAAAAATGCGAACAAACCTCTCTTTGTTGATGGATATATGTGGAAAAGGAACCATAAGGTCATTGTGGATCATATCTAAAGGTGTGGAAGCTCGTTGAGACTTTCCTTTATCGAATTTCTCTTGAGGGTGTTGCTCGAGAACACATCCCTCACACACTCCCTTAGATAAATGGATATCTGGTAGACCATCAACCAATTTGTGCTTGCTAATTTGTTGCATGTATCTGAAATTCAAATTTCCAAGCCTTTCGTTCCATATCCTACTACTTTCATCAGCATGAGTAAGCAGTAAAGCAGAATTGGGTTAAATGAATTCAGAAAAAGTAAACAATCTATACTGATGATTTACCTCACTGGTAGCAACCCTGGAGTTGGTTTTCATGTCGTAAATGTCCACAGAACTTGGTGTGAAGATGGATTTTTTTCCAGTTCCAAAATTCATTATCTGATATACAAAGAGAAGGTTGATAGAAATTTTGGGAACATGCAACATGTTCTCGAAGATTCCATTGGTGAGTTCAATCCTTCCTTTGCTGGTGACTTCGATAGAAGAGTTGTCCCCCATCAGAATAGGAGGAATTTTGCATGAATCCAATGAAGAATAGACTACTTCTTAGGAATCCATGTGATGTGATTCTCCTAAATCTATGATCCAAGCATCGGGAGAGGATTTGATTGCAATCAAGGCATGGCTAGAATTGCCTTTCTTGGAATTCAGATCTTTTGGCTTCTTCTTCTTTGCACCCTTGGGTATGCGATCTCCAAGGTTGTTTTTATGAAGTATTTGATACATCATATCTATTTTTTTTTGCATGCATGTGGATTCCAAATGGAAACCTTTGTGACAGTACATGCATGTCTCTCCTTTTCTTCCCTTTTCTCCTTTGGATTCAGAGGCATCAGTGAAGGGTTTTGTGTACCCTTCCTTCTTCATATTTTCATGAGCTTTCTTTTTATCTTTATATTTAGATTTCTGATATTTGTGGCTGCCACATGCACAGTCAGTGAATGCTCCCTTGTTCCTTTGATTGCACCCATGTTGATGAGCTTGGTTTGCTCTTGTGTCAGGGATTCGATAAAGTCCTCAAGAGAAGGCATCTTCCAGGTGGCTCCAAAGGAGAATATGAAAGTATGGAATGTAGATATGAATAAAAATAATTCAGGAACAAGATTGGAGAGAATGGTGAGAACCATTTGTTTCTCCTCCTTCGATTTATCAACCCCGCAAGCTTTGAGTTGCGACAACAAATACTTGAATTTCATAAATAAATCTTGGATATTCTCGAAGATTTTTGGATCCAATGTGAGAAACTCCATCTCCAGCATGTGTACCCTCATCTCATCCTGTTTGCCAAATTTCCCTTCCAAGGTGTTCCAGGCTTCATTGGGAGTCTTACATGAAAATATATGAAAAAGGAGATTGGGAGAAATAAGACTGCAAATTGTTTGTTTTGAGTGCCTCATCCATGCGATTTAAGTACTTAGATTTTTCTATGGATGATGTCGGATCTGTATCTATATTCATGGTTAACCTATACAACCCTCTAGATCAAATATGTATGGATATTTTCTCCTTCCATGCAAAATAGTTTTAAGGTGTAAGAATAAATTCTTTTTGGAATTCCATCTTTCCGTTGTCTTCAATCTTTTGTACCTACAAAACATTTTGGTGTATCATTTTCTTAGCAGTCTGTCGGCTATGATACCATGTAAATTTTTTGAGCCTGCACAAAATAGATCTAGCTAAACAATAATACACACATTTGCAGAGAGAATTTGAGAAAGAAGAAGATGGAGAGAAAGAATGAAAGAATTCTCATTAACTGTTATGAATAATGAATAATTTACACATGATATACTATGTATAACTCAATGATTTTGTATTGGAGGTAAAATAATGTGCCATAGTGGTGGTCTAGAGTGATCTGGACACACACCAGTAGTTATGGGAGTGAACTGCCACCTATTCTAGTCTCTCCGGTAGCTACGGGAGTGAACTTCCACTTAGTTGAGTTAACTAGTCAACTAGTCTTCAATTAACTGACTAAACATAGAGTAGTGAGGAGTTAACTCAGGGAATCAAGGCTAATGCACCAGTTTAGTGATGATCCCAAGGCAAGGTCGAATTAGCATGGTGATGATCCCAATGTTGCATGGTGATAAAACCAATGCAACATCTAAACTCAACTCAACTAGTCAAATTGAAGCATCAATTGAAAGAGAATATTCTCTAGGTGGAATATTCTCTCCTAAAATATAGGAGACCGGATAATGACTAATTATGACTAATAAACAAGGAAAAAAAAATCCTAGGTGCGTGTGAAGTAACTCCAACATTCCCCTTGTGGGTTTTTCTAGGGTCGATGTTAGACAAAAAGTAACTGTGTTAAATTTTTTGAGTTATGTGTTGTTGTTATGGTTTTATTTCTACCATAAATATTGTTCAGAATCCTCATGTTTCAGTTTTGAAAATTTCATTATATGCTGAGATTAATTGGCTATCATAAAACTGTGTTTGGGCATTAAACATTGGCTGAAAATCAACGAGACTTGAAACTAGGTGGCATCTGAAATTTTACATGGTATCAGAGCTGAGTTAAAGAGAGGCGGATTTATATCGGCAAGTCAGAAAAGTGGGACAACAGTCACTTCACTGGACATAATTTTGAATTTTTCATTTTCAGTAGAAAAGGGTCAATGGCTACAGGTTTGAGGGTTGAGGACAGACTTGATGGGGCAACAAACTTTGGTGCTTGGAAAGAGAGGATGATCTTTCTGTTGCAAGAAAATGAGTTGTGGGATGTTGTTGAGAACTCCACAACAAATCCTGTGAATGTACCTACCGATGCCACTCTTCTTGCATCATACACTAAGAAGAGTATCAAGGCTAAGATGATTATTCTTGATGCCATCAAGGATCATTAGATTCCTCATGTGACAGGGAAAACAAATGCCTATGAGATGTGGGAGTCTTTGACGAAGTTGTACTAGAGTACAAATGAAAACCAGAAGATGGTTTTGAGAGAAACATTGAAGAGCATTAAAATTACCAAGGCTAAAAATGTGGTCACATATATTACTAGGTTGATAATGTGAGAGATGAGCTTGGAGCGGTGGGGGAGGCCATTACTAACAATGAGCTTGTGACAACAACATTGAATGGAGTTTCCAAACAATGGGTTGTTTTTGTTGAGGGAATTGTGGCTAGGGAGAAGCTTCCCAATTGGGAACGTCTTTGGGATGACTTTGTTAAAGAGGAGACCCGGAGAGGTTATGTGCATGGAATTTCATCTACAGGTCATGATTAGGAGAATGTATCTCTTGCTTCCAACAACAAGAAGAAATTTAAAAGGGGTCCTAAGGGAGGAAACAAACCGAAGAGTGAAGGGAATAAGGACATGACAAAAGTCAAGTGCTTTGCATGCCACAAGTTTTGGAACTATGCAGGATAATGTCTGAATAAGAACAAGAACAAGACAACAAATTTAGCAGTGGTGGAGGAGTTCTCCGCTGAGTTTGATAAGGATTTTTCCATAGTAGCATGTCTTTCCACTAGGACCACTCATTTTGATGTGTGGTATATTGGCAGTGGTGCCTCCCACCATATGACAGGTATTCATGAGCACTTGACATATCTTACTCAGATTGGTGATGTTGAGGTAGTGCTTGTAGATGAGAGGGTGGTCAAGGCAGTTCGTAGTGGGACTGTATCATTTTAGAGGGAGTATTTACCTCCCATGTTGTTGAGAGAGGTGATATATGTTCCTGGCTTGAAGAATAACTTATTTTCATTTTCTTCTATTGAGGAGAAGGGATATGAGGTGTTTTTCTGTGATGGACAGGTTCTCCTTTTCCCCAAGGAGTCTAGTATCTCTTGGCCAAAGTGATTGAGACTCGACATGAGAAGCTGCACAAGCTCATGTTCCAGCCAGTGAGAGAATTATTTCATTCTACCAGCAGTAGTGATTTATGTGAGCTATGGCACAGGAGGATGGCACATTTGCACCATGGGGCTTTGAGGGTACTGTGTGAAATTGTGACTAGAGTTCCATATTTCAGTATAGAGCACCGGGATTTTTGCAAGGGGTGTGCTTTGGGAAAGTACACCAACACTGCTTTTCTAGGTAGTGACCATAGAGCATAAGGTATTATTGATCTTATTCATTCTTATGTATGTGGCCCGATGTCTTCAGCATCGTTGATTGGTTTTTTATATCCATTGATGAATTCTCACAAAATTCTTGGATTTTCTTCATGAAGACCAAAGGACAGGTCTTCAATTGGTTCCAAGAGTTCAAATCTCTTGTGGAGAACTAGACTAGGAAGAAAATCAGAGTTCTGAGGACATATAATAGGGGTGAGTATACCTCCAAGGAGTTCATGTACTTTTCTATAGGAGAGGGCATCATGCGAGAGTTGATTGTTCCTTACAACCCACAATAGAATGGGGTTGCTAAGAGAAGGAACAGGGCCATATTTGGGGGTGTGAGATCCATGCTAGATGATAAGTGGTTGCCACTATTTCTTTGGGTTGAGGCATGCTACACTGCAATTTATCTATAGAACATGAATCCACAGAGAGAAGTGGAAAGTATGACTCCTGAGGAGGATTTCTCTAGGAAGAAGCCTGTGGTGGGGAACTTTCGGATTTTTGGGTGCCTTACATATTCACATGTCCCTTATGAGAAGAGGACAAAGGTAGAACCCACACCAGAGAGAGGTATCTTTGTTTGGTCTAGCGAGACTTCAAAGGATTTCTGTATATACATTCCTTCCTTGAGGATGACAGTTTTGAGGAGGGATGTGAGATTTGAGGAGGATGGAGCCTTTAGGAAGTCACAAGGGACAGAGAGGGGTGAACAATAATCACCTCAAATTCAGGTGAGTCCACAACATACTTCAGTGACACAGAGTTTGGGGCCACCATTTTCGATGACGACTGGTCCATAGGTGATAGAGCTACATATGTCAGGATCGCGGGTTACTAGTCCACGGGTTTCAGGATTGAGTTCTCCAGATTCTACTTCAATATCAAAGTCTTTAGGAGATGGGGTTGAGCAGGGAGCGTCCCCTCCATGGGAAACTACTTGAGATAGGAGGAAGCCCAAGTGGCTTCAGGATACTTTGAGGGAGGCACAGGGTTTAGTGGGGAATCCCAGGCAAGCTGTGAGGGAGAGTAAACCTCCCAAGATATTTTGCAGTTACATCACGATGGTGAGAAGTATATGGGATTCTAAGCCTTACACTTTTGAGGAGGATACTGGTAGACAGGTTTGGATAGATGCCATGATGGAAGAGTACAATTCCATCATGAAGAATGATGTTTGGGAAATTTTTCCTAGACCTGAGGCGAAGTCAGTGGTGATTTCCAGGTAGCACTATAAACTCAAGTATGATGCAAATGGAAGTATTGAGAAGTAAAAATCTCTCTTTGTAGATCGAGGTTTTTCATAGGTTAAGGGAGTTGATTATGATGAGACATTCACACCAGTTTCTAGATATACCTCGATCAGGTCAGTGATCTCCATTGCAGCATAGATGGGTTGGAAGATCCACCAGATGGTTGTGAAGACATCATTTCTGAATGGTATTATACAGGAGGAGGTGTATATTGAGCATCCATTTGTCTTTGAGGTGCATGGGATAGATTCTCATGTGTGCAGACTGAAGAAGGCATTGCATGGGATTAAAAAAGCTCATAGAACTTGGTATTCGAGGATTGACGCTTATTTGCAACAGTTGGGATTTGAGAAGAGTGAGGTGGATCCCAACCTATACTTCATTATGGTTGGAGAGGATCCTCTCATACTCTTTCTATATGCGGGTGATATTTTCATTACAGGGGTAGAGAGACTCATCACTAGCTGTAAGGAGATCCTTTCTTCAGAGTTTGAGATGACTGATATTAGACTGATGCACTATTTTTGGGATTGTAGGTTTGGCTAGAGCCTAGACACATATTCCTGGGATAGGGGAAGTATGTGTGTGACATTCTGAGGATATTCCATATGGAGGATTGTAGGCCCATGACCACTCCCATGATTACCAACTAGAATAAGCTTCATGCTTTTGAGTCATAGTTGGTGGATTCCACTTTATATCATTAGTTTATCAGTTCTTTAATGTATTTGGTCAATACTAGGACAAATATTGGTTTTTCTATCAATACTCACAGTTAGTTCATGGTGGAGCCTAGGAGAGTTCACTGGGTGGCAGCAAAACATGTGCTCAGGTATCTTTGTGGTACGGTAGATTATGGTCTGGACTATCAGAGAGGGGATGGACTTCTTCTGGTGGGCTATACAGATTCAAATTGGGCAAGATGTGTTAGTGACCAGAAGAGTACTTCTGGGTGTTGTTTCGGATTGGGCTCAATAGTGGTGTCTTGGTTCAGTCGGAAGAAAAGTTCAGTGGCTTTGAGTTCTGCAGAAGCTAATTATATGGCTTCCAGTTAGGCCAGTTGTGAGGCTCTTTGACTTCGCAAGTTGTTGGTGGGATTGTTTGGTGTGCAGTTGAGGCCTACTTTGATTTACTGTGACAATCAGAGTTACATTAAACTATCGGAGAATCCAACATTTCATGACAGGTCTAAGCATATTGAGATTCTTTATCACTTCATCCATGACTATGTTCAGAGAGGAGCAGTTGAGTTACAATACATATCTACAGATGAGCAGGTTGTAGACATACTCATCAAATCCTTGGGAAAAGGCAAGTTTGTATTTTTTAGGGACAAGCTTGGAGTGGTGAGTAACACTTTCCTCTGTAAGAGGGAGTGTTAAACATAATTAAAAAGTACCCAGGCAAGTGTTTCTCATCACCTATGCACCTAAGGGGTGAGAAAGTTCCTAATGTGGAACCTAGTCATTTAATTTGTGAGAGACAAATTAAAAGGTGACTTTTTGAGACTTAGGGAAAGTGGGTGAATAAATTGATTTTATTTCCATCGTTGATCTCATATAATCTCAACCGCTGGATGAGAGGACTCTTCACCTTCCCTCATGAGGTCGACTAGGGTAGGAGGGTGCACCCTTTATAGGGTTAATGCATTCACTTGTTGAGAGAGAAAGAAGAGAGCAAGAAGAGAAAGAGGGTGAGATGAAGGAGGCCATTTTTACTGAGCTAGGGCATGCATTCCAAGACAGTATACAGGCACACTTTGGCATGCAAATTGAGGAGAGAGTACAACATTTATTGCACACCATACAATACGGATTTCAGTAGTCTGTACAGCTTTATACTGGAACAAAAATCAGGGAAGAGTCACATCATTTAATACAGGCGATACAATAGGGATTTTAGCAATCTGCACGGCTGAGGTTTTGTTTTGGCACAAAAAATGAGGGAAGGGACAGCCAACTGACACAGGTCATACCATATGGATTTTGACTATCTGTACTGTCATTTTTCTACATAAAAATCGAGGATAATTTATGTGTGTGATTTCTGGGTGATTGGCATGGTTTTCAAGGAGGTTTTACATGCACTTATTTCCCAGAATATTGTTGTTGTTGTTGGCACAAATTTTGAGGAATCTGTATAGAAATAAAGAGGCACAAATATCAAGGAGAAGATCTATACTTTTGTGCAGGAAATTCAGGAATGAATTTCGAGGAGTTTGGCTCAGATTTTGTGTGAAGACTTGGCATGGTTTTTGAGATAATTTTTTCAATAAATTTATGAAGATGAATATGCTATAAAATATTTTCTTTGAAGCTCTGAAATAAGAAAAACTCCCTCTCTCACTGGTTTTCCCCTTGTGGGTTTTTCCAAGGTCGTTGTTAGACAAACAATCACTGTGTTAAATTTTCTGAGTTATGTGTTGCTAATATGGTTTTATTTTTGCGTTAAATATTGTTTAGAATCCTCATGTTTCAATTATGAAAATTTCATTATATGATAAGATTAATTGGTTGTCATAAATATGGGTTTGGTCATTAAACATTGGTTGAAAATCAACGAGACTTGAAACTGGGTGGGGTCTGAAATTTTATAGGAGGAAGATGACAAGGTCCAACAACTAGACCAACAGAAGGAAATCGACACTGCAATGCAGAATTTGAAGCAACGAAAAAAGACCATGAGAATTACACAACAATTGAAGGGCCCGTTGGACATGAAGACCCTGCAGATAGAATTGAAGACTACGTAGAATAACAAGCAGGTAAGGAAATCCCAGTTATAACCTCTCCAGGAGGAAGAAATGAAAATAATTGAAAAACTAGAGGAGGAGAAGACAAGGATGGATCAGGATCATTTCGAGAGCACATAGTCTCTAAGGGAACACATCACAATGCATAGGATAGAGGAGCTCACAGAGAAAGATGCGCAAGATAGAGAAAAAGTGGAATAATTAGAAGGAAAGTTTCACAGCTTGCCTAAGGCTATTCAGGGAGTGCACACCACCTAAATGGCTCGAGACGAGCCACATGTCAGTGTTGGGGGCTTGTTGGGAGCAGGAAAATTTTGAGAAAGGAAGTCTATTATGGGTGCAGGCCTACTTTTGGATAAGGATATAATTTGAGGAAAGACATATTTATGGAAAGGAAGATCTAATTTTGGAGCACGTGCAAGAACTGGCAAGAAATCAACATGCAGGAAAAGAAGGAAAAACAACATGCAAGAGAAAAATAATTGTGGCATGCAATAAGACAAGCTTAACCGGGATAGGGTTATGGTTTTTGATAAGGATTGTAATGCCTATAAGCCTGTAAAATAGTATAAATAATAACCTATGAGGTCTAGAAAGGGGGATGTTAGTTAAGGAGAGAAAATGATCATATCACTTTGTAGAATTGTCAATTGTAATAAGTTTGTATAAGAGTCAAGTAAGAGACGTTTTTTAGGGTTAGGTCATAGTATGAGGAGCCCAATGTGATATATTCCACCTAATAGAGGGTTCCCACCCTCAATCTTGATTGTATTACTAAGATGTAATGCGTGCAACACAAGATCTTGCAGCAGATTAAATAAAAGGGAAGAGAAGCCATATTTGTGTGGACGTAGCCCAAGGACGGGGTGAAAAATGGTAAAAATTGGGTTCTATGTGATGTTTAATGAATTTTTACTTTCTGTTAATGATTAGATTATGAATTAATTATTAAACTAGATGTATCATCATGCATGTGTAAGGATAAAGATGAATAAATCCTAGAAATACTTAAATAATTAACAAGGTTAATGCATAAAGAAGGAAGAACACAACCATAGATCCTCACTCCTTTATAGACTGAAAACACTTGAGTATTGCAGTCTCCCATTAAATATATCTTGGGTGAGACTACGTTGTGCACCCTATGCGCAGCGTTGCCTTCTATTTTACCGGGAGGGTCGATAGTTTTTTATGGTTTTGTTGGAAACTTGTTGAGATCCGAACCTGGGTCAACCCAAGAAGAGGTAAGAGGAAGAAACTCAACCAACAGGAGTGTTATCACTAAAATTTCATCCGCACAGGGCGACAAGAACTCCGCATCGTCAAAACAGAAAGAGTCATTCATGGCAAAGGATTAATTCCACAGCATTGCAAAAGGGTCAAAAAACTATTCAAATGACCAAAAATTTGAAAGGCGCTTTACATCATCTGGGTGCACGCGCGTATGCGCGTAACAGAATCGTACAAAGCGTGCATATGTGCACAAGGCGCGGATGTTGGGCGAAAAACCCGTGCGCCTGCTAAACAACGCATTTATTGAAATTGGTCGGCCTCCCAACCACTAAATGGATCAGCTCCCAAGTCGATTTGACACCAAATCCGAGCTCAATCCTCATGGTGGGCTGGTC
>JZKD02S1583799.1:146850-172360 GCA_000966675.3 Picea glauca
TAACCTCTTTAGAATGTGAAAAGGGGCTCTTTAGGGCACAATTAGGTCTTTGACCATCCCACCATGAGGATTGAGCTCAGATTTGGTGTCAAATCGACTTGGGAGCTGATCCATTTAGTGGTTGGGAGGCCGACCAATTTCAATAAATGCGTCGTTTAGCAGGCGCGCGGGTTTTTCGCCCAACAGCCATGCCTTGTGCACATATGCGAGCTTTGTACGATTCTGTTACACGCATACGCGCGCGCACCCAGATGATGTAAAGCGCCTTTCAAATTTTTGGTCATTTGAATAGTATTTTGACCCTTTTGCAATGCTGTGGAATTAATTATGTGCCATGAATGACTCTTTCTGTTTTGACGATGCGGAGTTCTTGTCACCCTGTGCGAACGAAATTTCAGTGATAACAAGCAGGTTTCTCCCAAGAATATGTTACGTAGAAATAAAAATAAGTTAATCCTTATAAGGTATTCACCTAAGTGCAATTGGCATTCCATGGCTAGGCTTTGTTTCCCTTCATGCACATTTAATGATAAATATAGGTTGAGAGTATTCATTGACTTTGAATATAATCAACATTATAGTGACATGGGTGATAGAGATATGAGGCCTAGATTAGAGTATGGGCAACTTTTATGGGCACCTATACCATTGTTACATTGACCTTCCTTGGTCCAAGTGCCTTTGTTTCTTTCTTAATTCAGTTTAATTATTTTTTATTGAAAGCAATAGTTTATTTTTTATTCTATCATAACAAAATTTATATGCAAACATTCACATGTGATGCAAACAAGCATGTATCTAAAATAAAACCTCTTAGATGAGTCTACTCCCAACTTTGTTCTTTTAATCCCTTATGAAAAATAATTGTGTAGGTTAATCGAAACCCAATCCAGTCATCTTCCTAACCTTAGGATTCATTCTTTCCAATATTTCCCAAATCCCTTCTTATTCTATGGAAGTGTCTTGGATTCTTTAGTTTATCCTAATACCAATTGTAGAATGATTCAAATACTATTTCTCACTCCCCTGTTATAGATGAATAAAAATTATCAACATTGGCTCCAACCTTACCTCCGATCACTTGTGAATATGAAGGAACATAAATTTGTATCATCAATAACCTTCCAAAATCCATCATACCTCAATTCAACATCATGCTACAAACTCTCCAGTCAACACATCATGAGCTATATAGAACATCTGGTAAAGATAATAACATATCCATACAATACCAATACATGTGAATCAAGTCCATCAAAATCACAATGATAAACAACTATACAATTCAACTCCCCAATCTTGAAATGCCAATCTTGTGGTACAATAAACAACCCATGCATAGATGTTAACATCTTGTGATCACGGGTATCTTTCACATGCACCTCAAAAACCTTGGAAACCAACACATCAACTTGATAAGTCAATTCCTTCTTTTTGAGAGAATCCTAAAGAAAGAGAAACATCAAGGTCAATCCCCTCTTCCTCAAAAAATCGAAAAATCATGTCTCTATACTTTACAACACTCCCATTAGCTACAAGCTTGGAGTCAATCCATAATTTATTAATACATTCTAAACCTATATCCATGGAATCCTACCATGCATGCCCTACATGTGCCTCCTCAAGTATAGAAGGATCATCTAGTTTCTCACTAGAATGTATAAGGGACATAGGGTTAGAAATAATTTTGTAAAAGACACCCTCTCTTAACTCTCTAGCCAAATTCATTGGACTAGCTAGTTTATATTCATTGATTGTGCATTGTTGTCCTTGAAATAAAACTCACCACTGTAAAATTGTCATACAAGAAACTAAAAGAATATTACTCTTGAAACTAATAGCAATTGGAACATCATTGAACTCAAGAACATCACTTGAAAACATTTGGATGGAAATGGATCCAACTCCTGTCACAATAAAATTAGCATCATCACCAAACACCACACTCATGCCTCCCTCTCTCTCCTAAAATCAACTGAAAAATGACCTATCATATGTCATATGTATTGAATCTCCACTTCCCACATACCATCCAACAATAGACATGGTGTTAGAATATAAACAAGAATCCAAATAAAAGTTATTATTAAACTGAGAGGGATCCTCCTCTACACCTACTACACTCCAAGTTGCAACATATTTCACACCCTTCCCCTTTTCTTCAATGGACATTTGCCGGAATAATATCCCATCTCATGACATCAAAAACACACCACCTTCTTGAAGCCCTTCTTTTCTATAATTGAATCTTCCTTCTTCTTGTAGAGTTTTTTCTAGCTTTCTTTGTCTTCCTAATGAGACCAATTGAAATTGCTTCTCCTTATTATCCTAAATAAGTCTGCAATATGATTTCTTCTTGCAAAAGATCAATCTGAAGCTTTGCAAATTTTGGCAAGTTCTAATAAAAAAAATCACCCTAAACAAAAATCATTCGAGAAGGAAAAAGTTCATTCAATACAATGGACACAAACCCTTGATCATCCACATGTGTTCCAATAGCATGCAATTGATATCTAAACTTAGTGTTCATAGTCAAGTAGCTCATTAGAATATCTATATTTCTTCTATGAATAACTAAAATCTACTTTTGCAGGAGCCTTTGTTGAGGAACACAAGTTTTGAAACAACTCAACAAAAGCTCCAAACATGTCCTTTCCTATGTTTTTCTCTGTAATGTGAGAGATGAAATGATACTTCATTGATTCAAGAATTATTATATTATCCTTGGATTCCTTATTTTGATGAGAGACTAAATTTTTTGGATCAATAGGTCATAATCACTTTCTCAACATGATCCTAAAGATCAACTTCCTTCATAGATATATGTAATCTAAGCTTACAAGGAAAACAATTGGAAGCTCCATTCAATATGTCATTGTAACATCTATCTTTGGCGCACTGAGTGAACTTATTCTTTGAGGACACTTGCTCGCAAGTGATCCGAATTATTATGCTATTAAAACATTTGATTTTGATTATGATGCGTTATGGGTTGATGTTATGTTGTTTTGCTGCATTGACACAGATAGGTGATATTGACTCGGTTTTACTGAGTGTGCAGGATTTTGTACCTCAAGGATACAGGGGCATCGATGGAACCCCTTGGACTCTAGATCGAGTCGAGGAGTGAACTATTGGGGTTTGATTGTTTTATATGTGATATTAGTGCATCTAATTAGATGATATGATATGGATATATTTCTGACATGATTCATTGATGATGCAGGCTAACGATAGCTTGTCGACCAGACTCACATGTGGAGTAGAGGGGTCACGCTCGACTACCAGATATGTTGAGGGAGAGGTGTGGACAACAACCCTACCACATCCTACTAGCACTCTTGTCGTGGCTCAAACTGTAGGTTAACGTTTACCTAGTTCAAGAGGATCCATGATGCCGTGAGGGAAGACTGCGACAGTTGCTCACAATGATTCTAAGGGGCGTGCAATAAGGGAGGGGCCTTATTCCTTAGAGGCCCTTAGTCTTGTAAGACTTGTGCCCATTCTTTCCACATGTGAAGCATGTAATGATTCCACCTCTTCCTCTTCCTCTACCTCTGGTACAAGGAAAAGTATTTGCGTCAGCATAGTCTCCCCTCTTCTCTGTATGCTTCCCTCGCTATTCAACATGTGGCTATCCTCGCTGTGAGGTTCCACCTCTCTCAACTCTACCCTGAGGTTTCTTCCATTCCTCCTTGGGCTTCTGGAATTTATCCTGGGCAACTGCCTTGCCTCTAGGCTGACTTCTGCCCCGACCTCGCTATCCTTGCTTACGGCTCAGCTTCTCTTTGGCTTTCAGATTGATTTGAAAATAGAAGGCTGACATGTTATTCTATGCAAGCACCCGCTACTTCATTAAAATAAACTTTAACAGGACCTTGCTTCATGTGTTAAAATATGCAATATAAACTTATGTGTTAAGTTCATGTATCTTCTTGTAAATGCTTATGTGTGAGGAAATGTTCTTTTAGATGGTTAAATATGTACTTGAAATAAATACACAGCAACAAAACTTGCAGCAAATAAACCATCAAATGCACAACAAGAACAATATGATAAAGGAGTTCACCCCCCTCCGGGCTACATCTCCTTGAGCCTCCATAATGGACTTGTCTCTCTGGGATTAATTAGTCAAAAGTTATTTTACAAGATTCTTCTCAACTCCAATGGAAAAATAGATTGTACCATTGAGATCAGAACACATAAAAACCCCAAAAATGACTAATAGAACTCTGAAAACGGATCATGGCTCATCCGGGCATGACCTCTTCTACATGTGGCCATAAGCTTCCCTGAGCTTCTCTTTGGAAAAAACACCTGTAAAAGTCCTCAACAGCCTCTTAAACCTGTCCCAATGTGTTCAGAGCATATTAATTAGCCAAAAATGATTATTCAATCACAGAAAACAAACATAGGCTCACCAAACCATGTCCTCAATCAATAAGGGCTTCAAGCTCCCTAGAGCTTGCTGAAACTTCAATGGTGAAAAAATTGTAGAATAAGTCTTCAAATGGCCTTGAAAACAGCACCAATGGATCCATCACGTCCAAAAACCCCTAGCTGGGCTTTTACGGCACCTCAATCGGCCAAAATATGAAGAAGTTAGGCCTCCTCCATTTTCCTCCTTCCACTTTGTTGGAACGGGTTCGCCAAAACGCACCTCTGTGTGCATGAACCAAGAACACGCTCCAAAATGCACGTTAAAACCTGGCACCACGCACAACCAAATAACCATGCAAACTGTAGGACGGTTAGGGCGCCTCCAGCCCCTAACCGCCTAGATCTCGGCCACAAGGTTCTGCATATGACCACGCGCAAAATCAAAAGGGGCTAACCGTTTGTAGGCAAATAAGGCCACGCCACATGGCGAGTCGTTTAAACCGTTCAAACCGCCATTTTAAAACCCCACGCACACTTTCGTATGGTCACATGCAATAAAGCACATGACCACGGGCCACATATCCCAACATAAAAAAAACGCGCGTTAATGGTTACATAACTCCCGCCCAAAGGTTATGGTTGTTTACAAAATAAACCGCGGCTATATAATTGAAACCGCACATTTCATACAAGGTAACGGTTACATATTGTGTTCATATGATAATATACCGAGGGCTGGGGCTAAGCCCGGGCCCTATACCCCTGCGGCTACATTTATTTTTGAATTTAAATACATGTGAATTGGCATACAAAACAAGAACCAAAACAATGGCGTGTTGGCAACGGGAGATTTACAAAGGATTTTTCAAAGGTGGAGGTCACCGGTTCGAACCTGGTTGACTCCAAAAACTTTTGAAACCAAAACCAAAATGGACAAATACTAGGGTGCCACGTGGCAGCCCGTGACTGGGCCACGTGGCACCATGCCATTTGCCCAAAATCTGCCACATGTCACAATATGATTCGCTCATTGTCAACCAATAAATGACTGCCACATCACCAGCTTCCATGTCAGCGTACTTCACACCACATCACCTATACGAACATTCCACATCATTATCCGTACGGACTGCCCAGTCAACATCCATTTTTTTTACTGTTTGGCAATTCGGACAGATTGCGATATCTCTCACTCCCGATGTCTGTTTGAGATGAAACGAATTGCGTTGGGTTCATGACGACGAGGATACAAACCCATTTGTTTTGAGGCAATTCCGAGAATGTTGATTTTTGGGCTAAAATTTGACCCCTAGTCCAAATTTTGATCACACCTTCCCACTGAAAGCCTTTTGGACCCACAACAGATTATCTGTCTGCTTTCAAGTTATATCAAAATCTTTTTGACAATTACCTGAATACTTTGACATGTTGTGCACTGCAACTGAATATGTCCTTCAACCACTGCTCTTTGGTTGTTGTTGACCCACTGCTATCTCTGTGCTTGGAAGACTGCCAACCTTCCCACTGAGAATCAATTCCCTCTTTCGAACTCTTTGGCATCAACATAATCAGCTCTCCAATGGCTGCAAAAACCTTCCTGCGACATCTTGTCACAAGCCAAGAAACCATCAATCTTGAAAACAAATCATACAAGATTGAAAATGATGCCAAAAAAATCTTTTGTTCTTCAAAAAAACTGTCGCATCTCGTACTTTATCAAAGCACATGGCGTTTTCAAAATCAACTTTCAAGTCAATCAACACCATCGACTAAACACAAGTCGAACAACACGATCGACACAACATAGTCGTCAGAAAATCATCAACACCAGTCGAGACTCATTGAAACATCATATCGACCTTCCCATAAATGCACACATAACACAGAAAAGTGCATTTACAATCAGAAAAATGCAAGCATTACTTGCTTAAGAAATCCAACCATTTCTTACCAAACCAACTGAATGGTGACTTTTTCTGTTGAACATCATCCTCTTGTGAATCATATGGACTCACATCGATGATGGAATCTCCTCTTCCATTCTTGCCAAACTCTTTATCCATCTCCTTCCTGTGTTGTGGATGAGTAGTTGGATGCAACGTCCAACATTGGTCAACAAGATGACCCCGCTTCTGACAATGAGTGCAAACCTTTTGCATCCTCTTTTCACGTTGTCTTTGCTTAGAAAGTTTCGTGAAAGCGGTTAATCTTTTCCAACACTTTGAAACATGATGGTTATACAAACCACAATATGTACAAGGATTCTTTCTTCCAAATTTATCATGCTTAACATAATCAAATGCAACTGAATGATAAGTGGAATTATACCTTGAACATTCACCTTTATCGCCTCTGTGAGGAGGTGAATATGAAGAGTTACAATCTCTCCTTTGAAGACCATCAACAGTGTCCTTGTCCTCATCGCTGTCACAACTACATTTGCATTCATCTTGAACACAAGCCTTGCATGCTGAAGGGATCAAACTTTCAATAAAAGTTCTCAAACTTTCACCTTTAAATCCTTCCTGAGGAGGTGAACTCGAAACAAAGTTTATTTTTGGAACTTTTTCCCTTGTCTCCTCAACTTTGGAATTTCGTTCATATCCAAGACCACAATACTTGAGTCTTTCTGCAACAACAATAGGCTCAACAATGCCTTGTGCATGCTTGCCTAAACCTCTACCTTCATAGCCCATTTTAAACAACAACTTGGACCCTATTCCTCTTGTGTGACTCTCAAAACCACCAAAACATTCATCTTTAGAGGAATTAGAAGATAAACTAACACTGCATACCTTATGTTCATGCATGTATGTGGTAAGGGTTTCCTTTGCCTCATGGAGTTGAATTTCCATCTCATGCAACTTTGCAAAAAGTTGGTCTTTCTCCTGCTTCATGGCCATCAACTGTTCTTCAAGAACAATGCGCACATTTCTGTCTTCACACATCTCTTTCATCAAATCTCTCATAGTTATCATTTCTTCTTTAGATAATGAAAATGTATGAAAACTATCACTTCTTGAAGCTTCTACCATCCTTGCAAGATATCAAACTTCAACACAAAACTTGCACAATACCAACAGCTAAATCTCAAGCTTTCAATGGCAAACACATGAGCAAAATAAACTATGCTCTGATACCAACTGATCTAAAAATAGAAGGCTGACTTGTTATGCTATGCAAGCACCCGCTACTTCATTAAAATAAACTTTAACAGGACCTTGCTTCATGTGTTAAAATATGCAATATAAACTTATGTGTTAAGTTCATGTATCTTCTTGTAAATGCTTATGTGTGAGGAAATATTATTTTAGATGGTTAAATATGTACTTGAAATAAATACACATCAACACAACTTGCAGCAAATAAACTATCAAACACACAACAAGAACAATATGATAAAGGAGTTCACCCCCCTCGAGGCTACATCTCCTTGAGCCTCCATAATGGACTTGGCTCTCTGGGATTAATTAGTCAAAAGTTATTTTACAAGATGATTCTCAACTCCAATGGAAAAATAGACTGTACCATTGAGATCATAACACATAAAAACCCCAAAAATGACTAATAGAACTCTGAAAACGGATCATGGCTCATCCGGGCATGACCTCTTCTACATGTGGCTATAAGATTCCTTGAGATTCTCTTTGGAAAAAACACCTATAAAAGTCTTCAACGGCCTCTTAAACCTGTCCCAATGTGTTCAGAGCATATCAATTAGCCAAAAATGATTATTGAATCACATAAAACAAACATAGGCTCACCAAACCATGTCCTCAATCAATAAGGGCTTCAAGCTCCCTGGAGCTTGCTGAAACTTCAATGGTGAAAAAATTGCATAAGAAGTCTTCAAATGGCCTTGAAAATAGAACCAATGGATCCATCACGTCCAACAACCCCTAGCTGGGCTTTTACGACACCTCAATCGGCCAAAAGATGTAGAAGTTAGGCCTCCTCCATTTTCCTCCTTCCACTTTGCTGGAACTGGTTCGCCAAAATGCACCTCTGTGTGCATGAACCAAGAACACGCTCCAAAATGCACGTTAAAACCTAGCACCGCACACAACCGAATAACCGTGCAAACTGTAGGACAGTTAGGGCACCTCCAGCCCCTAACCACCTAGCTCTCGGTCACAAGGTTCTGCATATGACCACGCGCAAAATCAAAAGGGGCTAACCGTTTGTAGGCAAATAAGGCCACGCCACATGGCGGGTCGTTTAAACCGTTCAAAACGCCATTTTAAAATCTCGTGCGCACTTTCGTATGGTCACATGAAATAAAGCACATGACCACGGGCCACATATCCCAACATAAAAAAACCGTGCGTTAACGGTTACATAACTCCCGCCCAAAGGTTATGGTTGTTTACAAAATAAACCGCGGCTATATAATTGAAACCGCGCATTTCATACAAGGTAACGGTTACATATTGTGGTCATATGATAATATACCGAGGGCTGGGGCTAAGCCCCGACCCTATACCCCCACGACTACATTTATTTTTGAATTTAAATGCATGCGAATTGGCATACAAAACAAGAACCAAAACAATGGCGCGTTGGCAATGGGAGCTTTACAAAGGCTTTGTCAAAGGTGGAGGTCACCGGTTCGAACCCGGTTGACTCCAAAAACTTTTGAAACCAAAACCAAAATGGACAAATACCGGGGTTCCACGTGGCAGCCCATGACTGGGCCACGTGGCACCATGCCATTTGCCCAAAATCTGCCACGTGTCACAATATGATTCGCTCATTGTCAACCAATAAATGACTGCCACGTCACCAGCTGCCCTGTCAGCGTACTTCACACCATGTCACCTGTACGAACATGCCACATCATCATCTGTACGGACTGTACGGACTACCCAGTTAGCATCCATTTTTTTTACTATTTGGCAATTCGGACAGATTGCGATATCTCTCGCTCCCGATGTCCGTTTGAGACGAAACGAATTGAGTTGGGTTCGTGACGACGAGGGATACAAACCCATTTGTTTTGAGGTAATTCCGAGAATGTTGATTTTTGGGCTAAAATTTGACCCCTGGTCCAGATTTTGATCACAAAGCCATCTGATAAGCATCCTCTACAGTTCGTATGGTTACCATGCTCAATTCATCCTGAATGTCATATTTTAGACCATTCAGATATCTAGCAACTTTCTCATCATCACTCTCCCGATGACCTGCTCTGATGTTCAGTCGATAGAATTCTTCAGTGTATTCTTTCACTGTCATCAGCTTCTGTCTCAAGTTCTGTATCCTTCTGAACAGGGTAATTTGATAATCTCTTGGGATGAACTTCGCCTTCATCTTCGCAATCATCCTATCCCAACTCTTGATTTTCTTCTTTCCTTTGCAGCGTCTGTCAGCTTGTAGCTCATCCCACCATAATGTTGCATGTCCTTTCAAGCGTGTGACAACATGTCTGACCTTCTTATCCTCTTCGATATCCTCATAATCGAAGTAGGTCTCAAGAGCTCTATTCCAATCCAGCAGCTCTTCTACATCCAGATTCCCTTCGTAAACTGGAATGTCCATCTTCGCTTTCGCCCCCATCCTGGCAATAGCTTTAATCAATCACTCAGTTGATGCATCTTCGGCTGCAAATTCCTCCTCACGTTCAGGCTCTATCTCACCATCAGAATCACTAAGATCCCCTGCACTTGTTGTGCGTCTCTGAGTTGTCTCCATCTCCTCGAGTCTTGCTCGGAGATCTCTCATCTGTCTCTCCATTTCTGGATTTCCTGCCAGCCTACCTCTTCTTCGCACATCTCTATCCTCTGGATCAGGTGATTGTCTTTCTCTCCTGGGTGGCATGGTAATTCTCTTTATCTGCTACAGAAAGAAAAGAACTTCTCACTCTGATACCACTCTGGCGCAGCCGCACTCCTCGGATCACGTCTTCTCTCACAAGATCTTCTGCTCTTCTCAGCCCGAAGAACTCAACGTTTCTTCTACTTCCCTATCGAGAAGTCTTCACCCCACAGGTTCTCTCTTGGCTGCGATCCTCCCTACCTTTCTTTCGGAGGATCGGAACTCGCGACTTCGCAAGTTCTTGGTTGATCACTGGGCTCTTGAATCCCCGAGACCCGAGATGTCAGTCAATACTAACTTTTCCCCTGTCCTCTATCGGGACTTCGCTCTATCGCGGCTTCGCCACTCGCGATACCAAGCCTCGGTTCTCCAACCTCCGATACCTGATGCGCCGAACTGCCGATTATGATCCTATTGCGATATCGCTACTTGCAACCTCGCATCTTCGTGACTTGGAGTACCCAATACTTGGGCTCTCACCCTGTGAACTTTTGAGTTTGCGAGATCTCCCGATCTCTTCCACCTGTCTTCCACTCACTCTTGCGGTCCCACACGCTAACCTTCCGTCGGGATATTGCATCTCGCGACTTCGCGATTCTCGTCGCAACCCTTTGGAACTTCACCTTGCGAGTCCCCGATACACGATTCTACGTGCAGATACGACGGTTCCTGCGACACGGATCGATGGTTGCGCTCCTCCTGAGCTTCAAACCTTCCTGCACCTGCGCTGATAAATACCCTACACCTCCGCAAGATCCAACAGCTCTCGGAATTTCGTGAAATCTCCTCAGATATTTTCAACCGTCCATTCTTCCTTTGCTAACATGGAAAAATGAAGTGTCTCTCCACGAGACGCATCCGCCTATTCGCCAACCTACGATTCTATCCTCGGACTTTCAATGGAGGATTCCCTACACTTATCCTTTAGTGAATTCGCAGGCCTGCCCCTCATGAGCTTGCTCTCGACTCTCTCAATTCCTACTGAGAACTTCTTGCACGCACTCCTTGCGGAAAACCTTCAACAATGTCTAAGTGTTGAAGTCGCTTGACTCTGCGCACTCCTGCAGCAACAGTCTTTCAAAGCTTTGCTCAGATTCACAACCCTGAGGCTTTTCCTTGGCCTACGTACTCCTTGCATGACACTAAGTCTAACTGCACCTTCGAGGAAATGAGAACAAAAGCTATCTCTAATTGAACCCTTCTGTCAACGCACTCCTTGCGGACAATTCAACTGCACTCCTTGCAGGAATCTTCTGGCTCAATTAGAGAAACAATTGAAACTCATTCACTCACCCTCTCAGACTTCAATTCAACCATGAAATCACATACACAGCATATAAAAGCAAATGTATGACAGGAAGAAAATATTCATGAGCATAACATCAATACACAGAGAAATAACACAAACCATGAGATTGAATCAAAGATTTCTTCTATTAATTCAATATCTGTACATGGGTGTTCTTCATACAATTCTCTGCATGCTCTTCTCTTCTTGCTCATGTTCTTGATATGTTACAATGATACAATGAGGGTGTCTATATCCGTTTTCCCTCTTGAATTCTAAAGATATCAAATCTACAATTAAATTCCTATCTACCAGCATTTAAGTAGAATAAATGTCGTCTACCTACTAAAGGACGAGAGCTATCCACTCAAGGTACAATACAATATACAAGTGTGCCTTCATAAATGGCCTCATTAAAGACTTTGCGCAACATTCCCAAAGTATTTTCAAAATGTGTGTTGGCTCATCCAGCTATCTTCCGCTTCACGCTGGCTCGCTTGATGTGCTGGTGATGCTCTTGCATCATACTCCTTGGCTTGAAAACTTTCATGGGCTCCTGTCCCTGAGATTCTGCATGGTCTATCCATGCTTCTGTATTTCTGCTTCACTCTCCCAGCTGTCATCTTCCACTGGGTGATTCTTCCACTTGACCAGATACTCGAAGTATTCTTTCCTTCTGGTCTTCTTACCCACTCTCTCGTCCAGTATGCACTCCATCTGCGGCTTTTCTGCTATTGGCAATTATTTCATCCACTGGATCACTGGCTGCTCAGCTCCAGTCTCTGCTTCTCTAGCCCTGTATGGATATAAGTCTGCGATATTGAATATCAGAGATATTTCGATGCCATCCGGAAACTCAATTTCATAAGCATTTTCTCTGAATTTCTTCAAGACCTTGCATGGCCCAATTTTCTTCATTTTCAATTTATTGTATGTTCCCCTTGGGAACCTTTCCTTCCTCAAATGTGCCAGAACTAGATCGCCAACTTCAAACTGAAGTTGTCTTCGATGCTGATCTGCCCTGCGCTTGTACTTCTGATTTGAATCTATCAGTCGTTGCTTCACCTTACTGTGAAGTTCCTTCATTGCCTCAGCAAATTCTTCTGCGCTAGCACTGTTAGTCACAGTTTGTTCCGAATCTCGCAATTCAAAAACTCCTCTTGGTTGTGTCCCATACACAATCTGAAATGGACTCTTCCCTATACTCCGATTCACCGAATCGTTGTATGCGAACTCTGCCTGTGGCAATATGCTATCCCAGCTACTATGGTGTTGTGTCACCAAGCTCCTCAGCAAGTCTCCCAGACTTCTATTCACCACTTCTGTTTGTCCGTCTATATGCGGATGATAAGCAGAACTAAATGCCAAGTTAGTTCCTAGCTTCTTCCATAAGGTCCTCCAAAAATTCCCTATGAATTTGGTATCTCTGTCCAAAACTACGCTTTTCATCAATCCATGAAGTCGAATGACCTCCTTGAAAAAAAACTTGCGATATGCGTCACATCGTTGGTTTTCTGGCATGGAATAAAATGTTTCATATTAGAAAATCTGTCAACTACCACAAAGATTGAATCAAATCCTCTTTGCGTCCTTGGCAATCCCAATACAAAATCCATGCTTATCGCCTCCCATGGCCTCTCTGGTATGGGAAATGGCTGATAAAAACCCGCATTCTGCTTTTTCCCCTTCAAATGTTGGCAAACTCTACATCTGTCAACAAATCTCTTGACATCTGCTCACATGCCTGGCCAAAAATATGATTCACTCAGTTTCGCAAATGTCTTGTCATGGCCAAAATGTCCTGCTAAGCCACCACTGTGCTTCTCCTTCAACAGATTCTCCCTCATGGAGCAATTCGGAATACACAGTTGATTGCCTCTGAACAACAATCCCTCCTAGATCATATAATCTATCCAAGGGCTTCTGTCTCTGAGAACTAGATTCTTAGCTGCTTCATATGCTTCTCCGAAATCTGCATCCCCTACATACATGTCCCTGAGATTTTCAAAACCCAATGTTTTGACTCGGAATTCCTGCAACAAAAAACACTTCCTGCTCAAAGCATCAGCCACTTTGTTAGCAGTACCCAAAATATTTTTAATCAAAAATGTGAAGTTGTGCATATACTCTACCCATTTGGCATGTTTCTGATTCAACTTCTCCTATTGAGTCACAAACTGCAATGCATGATTATCACTATACAATACAAATTCTTTTGGGATCAAGTAATGCCTCCACTTTTTCAACGCCTGTATGATAGCATAAAATTCTTTATCATACGTGGAGTGTTTCAGCTTCGCCTCATCCAACTTCTCGCTGAAATATGCAATTGGTCTGTCTTCCTGACTCAGGACTGCTCCTATGGCATATCCACTTGCATCACATTTCACCTGAAATGTCTTCTGGAAATCCGGCAACACCAACACTGGTTGTTCCGTTATATTCCGCTTCAACAGATTGAAGCTCCTCTCAGCCTCTGTTGTCCAATGAAAAGACTTATGTCTCTTCTTCACTGTCTCCATCATTTCTACGCTAATTCCACTGAAATTTCTGATGAATTTTCGGTAGAAACTAGCCAAACCATGAAAACTTCTCACCTCGAAAATATTTCTCGGTGATGGCCAATTCTTAATCACCTCCACCTTATTCGGATCCATCTTTAATTCATTTGCCGAAATAACAAAACCCAAGTAAATGAGTTATGTCTTCATAAATGAATATTTCCTCATGTTGATCAACAGCTTCTCCTACTGTAGCTTCCTCATCACAATGGCCAAATGCTTCAAATGTTCAGCCTCTGATTTATTGTAAATTAGTATGTCATCTAAATAAACAATGACAAATTTCCCGATAAATTCCCTCAAGACTTCATTCATCATCCTCATAAAAGTACTTGGTGCATTTGTTAAGCCAAACGACATAACAAGCCATTCATACAAACCTTTGTTTGTCTTGAATGTGGTCTTCCACTCGTCGTCTTCTCTCATGCGAATCTGATGATACCCGCTTTTCTAATCTATTTTTGAAAAATATTTTACCCCACTCAGGCAATCCATCAGATCATCCATCCTCGGCAGTGGAAACCTGTACCTGATGGTTATCTTGTTAATCGCTCTGGAATCGGTGCACATTCTCCATCCTCCATCCTTCTTTGGACTGAGTACCATTGGAATGGCACATGGACTTAAATTTTTCCTGACCAATCCTTTGTCCATTAACTCCTGGACCTGCTTCTTGACCTC
The DNA here is from genome assembly GCA_000966675.3 of Picea glauca. Taxonomy (NCBI): domain Eukaryota; kingdom Viridiplantae; phylum Streptophyta; class Pinopsida; order Pinales; family Pinaceae; genus Picea; species Picea glauca. Next base: position 161,575 of record JZKD02S1583799.1, read on the forward strand.
CTCATTCTCTTGTGGCATCAACCTATATGCATCTTTGTTCGGCAAACTAGCTCCTGGTATGAGATCGATGTGATGACTCACACTCCTCATCGGTGGCAACGAATGAGGTAATTCGTCCACTATGATGTCAGCGAACTCTTCCAACGGTTCTTGAATCTCATCTGGCAAATCATCCACTCTTGTGCTAGTCAGAACAATTCTCGGCTTTCTGACCACAAAGAATTGTGGATCTTCTTTCTTCTCCATCTCTGTAAGAATATCCTTCCCACTCATGAGAAGTATTGTGTTGTTCACTTCCGGTCTCACCTCCTTATCCTTTATCGGAAGCAACATATGGGTTCTCCCATTCTTCTCCAGGGTATATGTGTTCATTCTCCCATCATGAATCACATTTATGTCATATTGCCATGGTCTACCCAGCAACAAATGACATACATCCATGGGAATAACATCACATAGAATCTTATCATTATATCCTCCTATCTTGAATTCAACCAAGCATTGTTTAGTAACAGTTACCTGGGGTCCCTTCTGTAGCCACGAAACTCTGTATGGTCTCGGATGATCAGTCGTCTCCAGCTCCAGCTTCTCTACCATCTCGGTTGAAACGATATTATCCATGCTACCACTGTCAACAATAACCTTACACACCCTATCCTTGTTTTTGCAAGCTATTCTGAACAGTCTGGTCCTTTGGACTGAACTTTCCTGCACCTCCTTCTCAGGCGTCAAAAGGACTTTATGCATCGCAAGCGATCTTCCGCCTTCTGCATATTCTGCCTCAACATCACACCTTTATGCTTCTATGATGTGAGCTTCTCCTTCATCCTTATTTTTCTCTGGACACTCGTAAGACTTGTGCCCATTCTTTCCACATCTGAAGCATGTAATGATTCCAACTCTGCCTCTTCCTCTACCTCTAGTACGAGGAAAATTATTTGCGTCAGCATAGTCTCCCCTCTGCTCTGTATGTTGCCCTCGTTTTTCAGCATGTGGTTGTCCTCACTGTGAGGTTCCACCTCTCTCGACTCTACCCTGAGGTTTCTTCCATTCCTCCTTGGGCTTCTAGAATTTATCCTGGGAAACTACCTTGCCTCTGGGATGACTTCTGCCCCACCCTCACTGTCCTTGCTTACGGCTCAGCTTCTCTTCGGATTTCAGAGCCATCTGATAAGCATCCTCTACAGTTCAGATGGTTACCATGCTCAATTCATCCTGAATGTCGTATCTCAGACCATTCAGATATCTAGCAACTTTCTCATCATCACTCTCCCGATGACCTGCTCTGATGTTCAGTCGATAGAATTCTTCAGTGTATTCTTTCACTATCATCAGCTTCTGTCTCAGGTTCTGCATCCTCTTGAACAGGGTAATTTGATAATCTCTTGGGATGAACTTCGCTTTCATCTTCGCAATCATCCTATCCCAACTCTTGATTTTCTGCTTGCCTTTGCAGTGTCTGTCAGCTTGTAGCTCATCCCACCATAATGTTTCATGTCCTTTCAAGCGTGTGACAGCATGTCTGGCCTTCTTATCCTCTTCGATATCCTCATAATCGAAGTAGGTGTCAAGAGCTCTAATCCAATCTAGCAGCTCTTCTGCATCCAGATTCCCTTCGTAAACTGGAATGTCCATCTTCGCTTTCGCCCCCATCCTGGCAATAGCTTTAATCAATCGCTCAGTTGATGCATCTTCGGCTGCAACTTCCTCCTCATGTTTATCCTCTATCTCACCATCGGAATCACTAAGATCCCCTGCACTTGTTGTGCATCTCTGAGTTGTCTCCATCTCCTCTATTCTTGCTCGGAGATCTCTCATCTGTCTCTCCATTTATGGATTTCTTGCCGGCCTACCTCTTCTTCGCACATCTCTATCCTCTGGATTAGGTAATTGTCTTTCTCTCCTGGGAGGCATGGTAATTCTCTTTCTCTGCTACAGAAAGAAAATAACTTCCCTCTCTGATACCACTCTGGCACAGCCACACTCCTCGGACCACGTCTGCTCTCACAGGATCTTCTGCTCCTCTCGGCCCGAAGAACTCAACGTTTCTTCTACTTCCCTATCGGGAAGTCTACACCCCACAGGTTCTCTCTTGGCTACGATCCTCCCTTCCTTGCTTTCGGAGGATTGGAACTCACGACTTCGCAAGTTCTTGGTTGATCACTGGGCTCTCGAATCCCCAAGACCTGAGATGTCAGTCAACGCTGACTTTTCCCCTGTCCTCTATCGGGAATTCGCTCTATCGTGGCTTTTCCACTCATGATACCAAGCCTTGGTTCTCCAACCTCCGATACCCAATGCGTCGAACCGCCGATTATGATCCTATTGTGATATCGCTACTCGCAACCTCGTGTCTTCGTGACTTGGAGTACCCAATACTTGGGCTCTCACCTTGAAAACTTTCGACTTCACGAGATCTCTCGATATTTGCCACCTATCTTCCACTCACTTCTGCGGTCCCACACGCAAACCTTCCGTTGGGATATTGTGTCTCGCAACTTCACGATTCCCGTCGCAACCCTTTCGAACTTCAACTTGCGAGTCCCTGATACACGATTCTACGTGCAGATCCGACGGTTCCCGTGGCACGGATCGATGGTTGCGCTCCTCCTGAGCTTCAAACCTTCCTTCGTCTGCGCTAATAACTACCCTGCACCTCCGTAAGATCCAACAGCTCTCTGAATTTCATGAAATCTCCTCAAAGATTTTCGACCGTCCGTTCTTCCTTTGCTAACACGGAAAAATGAAGAAGTGTCTCTCCACAAGACTCGTCCACCTGTTCGCCAACCTACAATGCTATCCTCGGACTTTCAATGGCGTCTTCCCTACACTTATCCTTCAGTGAATTCGCAGGCCTGCCCCTCATGAGCCTTCTCTCGACTCTCTCAAGTCCTACTGAGAACTTCTTGCGCGTACTCCTTGCGGCAAACCTTCAACAACGTCTAAGTGTTGAAGTCGTTTGACTCTACGCACTCCTGTAGCAGCAGTCTTTCAAAGCTTTGCTCAGATTCACAACCCTAAGGCTTTTCCTTGGCCTGCACACTCCTTGCACGGCACTGATTCTAACTACACCTTCAAGGAAATGAGAACAAAATCTATCTCTAATTGAACCCTTCTGTCAACACACTCTTTGCGGACAATTCAACTGCACTCCTTGCAAGAATCTTCTGGCTCAATTAGAGAAACAATTGAAACTCATTCACTCACCCTCTCAGACTTCAATTCAACCATGAAATCACATACATAGCATATAAAAGAAAATGTATGACAGGAAGCAAATATTCATGAGCATAACATCAATACCCAGAGAAATAACACAAACAATGAGATTGAATCAAAGCTTTCTTCTATTAATTCAATATATGTACATGGGTGTTCTTCATACAATTCTCTGCATGCTCTTCTCTTCTTGCTCCTGTTCTTGATATGTTACAATGATACAATGAAGGTGTCTATATCCGTTTTCCCTCTCAAATTCTAAAGCTATCAAATATAAAATTAAATTCCTATCTACCAGCATTTAAGTAGAATAAATGTCGTCTACCTACTAAAGGATGAGAGCTATCCGCTCAAGGTCCAATACAATATATAAGTGTGCCTTCATAAATGGCCTCATTAAAGACTTTGAGCAACATTCCCAAAGTATTTTCAAAATGTGTGCTGGCTCATCCAACTGTCTTCCACTTCATGCTGGCTTGCTTGATGTGTTGGCGATGCTCCTGCATCATAGTGCAAGAGAAAGAGAAAGAGGCGAGTGGCACCCTTGGAGCACGTGGTGTGCCCTGAAGGGCACGCCACGTGGTTATTTAATAATTGGATAAACCTAGATGGATTTAGGACAATAAAGTGTTAAGGAATATTTGAAACCTTTCCCTTAAAGAAAAGGTCGCCCAGCCTAGGAAAATAAGGTCTAGGTCTAAATTTTGATGGTGGTAAAATTTTACCTTTTTATAAAAATAAAAATAATAAAAATAAACATATATAAAAATAAAAAATAAAATAAATAATAAAGGTAATCTGCATTAATCTTGTGACAAGAAAGGGGTAAGCAATTAAAGTGATTTATAAAAATCTTTTGGGATAAAACTTAAAAAGGGGAAATGATTGTTTTACTTTATTATGCTAATTACAAATTTAATTCATTAAAAAAAATGGGGGGGGAGGGGAAAAAGGGTATTTTTATGCACATGCCTTTTTGAGTTTAATTAAAAAGGGAAAAGGGGGAATCTAAAATAATTAGGAAACTAGGAAAAAGAGGGAACCTTAAAAGAAAGGGGAAACACTAGGGAAAAATCAGTTAGTCCAACTTAGTAAGGTATCTACCATTTAAGAACTTTCTAATTTAAATTGAACTAGCAAATTAATAATGGGGAAAGTCATTAAAACATGTAAGGGAATTTGGGACACCTAGGAGTGATTCTAGGAGCGACTCTAGGTGGGTGACGGAAATAAGAGTAATTAATTAATTAAAGAATTTAGTTTTTGGAGGAATGAAGGGGATGGGTGACACATGTACGGTGAGGATTATTATGGATTAAGTTTATGAAAAATAATTTAAAAGGGGTTTTGGGAAATTTTTTGACTTGGAAAATCTATATAATGGAGGGAGGAGAATGATAAGGGGGCTCTTTTGTTTTGCGCAATGTTACGCTGCAGAAATATGTACTTGACTGACTTAGCTTGTGGGAGTTGGGATACCCAGTTCAGTGAGGAGTGGTAGCTCGGCCTTGAGAGGCGAGATGGGAGCTAGCTATATCTTTGGTTAGTGTGTGTGGCCCCTCTGTGGCTCGGGGGGCTAAGAGGGAAGAAGAGTACCCCTAGCGCTGGATGGGAGGTACCGGTGAAATCTCATCGGTCGGCAAGCGGGAGCGGCACGAAGCACATGAGACATCAACGCAAAGTGGGCAATTGGGCAACGATACACTTTCCTTTATTTCTGCGTGGTAGATTGTTAGTATGATTTATGCTTTCAGTTCTGTATGATTAATCAAGTAAAGAATATGATAGTCTTGGCGTTCTAATTGATGACTGAAATTTCCCCATATATTCACTTGATGATTGGTTGATTTCCCATGGCCTTTGATCCCTACATCTATTGATTGTCCTGAGGTTTATTGATTGCATTGATTGCAGTTTATTTTTCCTTCATCCCTAGCTCATCAGTCTGTGCCTAAGCAGTTGACCAGGAGCCTGATCTACGATCGTCACTTCGGCGTTAATAGACCTATGAATCTCAACGCCCTGCTTTTCTGTGCGTGGGTGAGGAGAAAAGGAAGTTCCTGCCAGTCGTCTACCTCTGTTGTTTGTCCTTGGCTGATTGTGTGTCTTGCACCTTGATGCAAATATTGAACCGAAAAATTATTGATTGATGATGAAATTTTATCTTTCTTGTCTGTGTTGTGCCCCTTGTTACTCTGGCGATTTGCCTTTATCAAGACTGAAACCGTGCATTTAAGAATGCTTTATTGGCCGCTGGTTGTGACAGCAATTTCACCTTGATTTTTACTCTTTATGACTGACATTCGATAGTCTTAACTAGCCGGCGATTTAACTTACTGTATATATAAAAAAAATTCTAAAAAACCAGAACGTCCTAAACCTTAATTACCTTACAGAGTTACCCTTTTTCCGATGAAATCTTCATATTTCTACAAGGTCTCGAGTAAAACCCTCTTACCGTAAGAAGTCGGCATTATAACAATTCTATCTAGTTTAAGCTCTGGAGGTCAGAGTTAGGGAAAATTTTCCCTCTACAACTAATTCCTCATCAAACATCACCTAGCTTCCTGCTTCTGTGTAAATGGTGTAAAATAGAATTTCGTTGACAATTTTTGTGCATTGAAGAAGTCTACGTTGCCAATTACTTTAACCTGTGTTTTTATTTTTAATTCGTACCCACCTAGTTATTGCTTCACGCCTGTCAAAGGTTGCACATCAATATCTCACCTTGCATCTCCTCAAAACTAAGTGATAATTATGAAGCATGCATCTTCTCTACTTTATATCAACAACCGGTCTAAGATGGCTCTGGTCAACATAATTAACTACCTCCTACCTCCGATATTATTGATAGGGTTTATTGTATTTACAACGAACAGTTAGTGAATTTTTATGGTATATCAAATGTTTATTGTAGAGAATGTTTATGCAGGTACAACAATTTCTACTTCTAGGCATTTTTAATAGAAAGGTTAATCTCAGCGATTACAATTGAAAGGCCACTTGAATAGTTAATCCCAACAATTTTTTTACTTTTGGGCATTTTTAATCTAAAGGGATAACCTCAGCGATTTCAATTGAATGGTTGGTTGAATGATTAATCTCAACAAACTTATGTATCCCTCCCTGCGTGGATTGCATTGATTTTATTGTTTCCGACTAATGAACACGAATTGGCCGATAAGTCGCAACAAACTGCCTTTAGGTTGATTGAGTTTTGTTGTTGATTGATCATGTTTTGCCCCTTAATTGTTGTTTGTGTCGTTGCTAGAATGACCATGTCTTGCCATTTAATTTTGAGTGTGTTGTTGTGGAATGGGCACGATTTTCCACCATTTGTGTACTGCATTGTGTTGAGGTGTGGTACAATATTTTTCCTTTAAAACTATGACTGTGATGTTATTGAATGACCCCGAGTTGATCCTGCCAAAGTTTTGTATTGTCTTTTATCCTCCTTCAATTTGAGTCTACCCAGCGTTCTCACTTCCAACATAACTGCTACAATGATGTCTTGTCCATTAATATCCATGTTATTTGCTACAGTGAGTTAATGGTCAGCATAATCATTCTTATTGATTAATTTCCACAACGAGTTAAATGTTTAACAGTTATGTAAGTCGCCTTGTTAATGCGTTGTTAATTGTTATGTTAATGGTCATGTAATTGCCTTGTTATTGTTATATTAATTGTTATGTTAATTAACATGTTAATCACCTTGTTAATTCATTGTTAATTTTTATGTTAACAGTCATGTAAATTGCCTTGTTACTACTATATTAATTGTTATGTTATTTAACATGTTAATCGCCTTGTTATTTCTATATTACTTGTTATGATAACAATTATGTAAATCGCCTTGTTATTGCTAAATTAATTGTTATGTTAATTGCTATGTCACTTGCCTTGCTATTTGCTATATTAATTGTTATGTAACTGTTATTTTGTTTCCTTGTTAGATTGCTACAAAGATGTTAATAGTTGGCAGTTTCCTTCTCAATGTTACATGACAACTAGTATTGTTAGTTCGGTCAATATAGCTAGTCTACATGTTGATATTAATTGGTCATAAGTGTTATAATGGAAGCATTCTACTTTAAGATTGTTAATGTTGTTATTTAAGTTAATGACTAGTTGGATGGAGATTTTGGATTAATATATAGAATTGTCCTTTAGGTTGTAATAATGATTAAAATTAAATTGGTGAGTAAAGACTAGATTGCCAATTTTAGACTTGCTAAATTGATTTTTGAGGTTAGATTGTATTATAATTATAGTTCTAGTATTGATTACCTAGACTTGATAAATTGATTTTTGAGGTTAGATTGTATTATAATTATAGTTCTAGTATTCATTTTCTAGACTTGCTAAATAGAGTGTATTAACGTTAAATTAGTGGGTGCATTAATGACTAATTGTAACTTAGACGTGCCCCGTTTAGAATGGTAACCCATGTTAAAATAGATTGTACTCATTGACTAGTTTAGACTAGGTGATTGGTTGGGTCTTGGATGATGTCGTGTATTGGCTTGTGTCATCCCTTGTCTTTTTCCTCTGGCATTTCGTCGACCTGTTGTTGGGGTATGAGTGTAGTTTTCCTCACGGTATTCGGTTCTAGTGCATTGAATTTATCTAGAGTTCTTGGTCGAGATAGGATGTGATGTGACAAGGTTATTAATGCGTTTATCACCTGGGGATGGAATGCTTCCTGATGAGGGGATCATGGTGCGCCCTATGGGATAGCAGTGATTGAGAACTTAGCCGGAGTTGGTGCATTCTGAATGAGTGTGGAAGAGCGTGGAAAGTTTCTTTAGGCGCATGGGTGGAGCGCTTTAGTATTGTTCGTCAAGTCCATTGTGTCAGGAAGGGATGTTGTCCTTTAATCCTGTAGGCGTGTCTTGTTTGCGTCGGGTGGGTAGTCTCTTTCTCCTTATTGTCTACGCACATTCGCCCAGATGCCCTTGGGCCTGTGCATGGTGTCATAGTGTCATGTTTCCTAGATTGCATGCTTGCATTCATCATCAGTGGTGTGGTTAAATGGTTGTCGATGTCTCCTTCTTGCCTCTTAATTCTTAAAAACAAAAAACAAAAAAATTGCTTCGCCCGTAGTCGTAACGAAGGGTTTGCTACATTAGGTCGTAATCACTAGGTCATTATCACCTTCTCAACATGCTCCTGAAGATCAGCTTCCTCCATAGGTATATGTAATCTAAGGTTACAAGGAAAACAATTGGAAGCTCCATTCAATATGTCATACCCTCTAAGACTAAGAGTCATCTTACACCCTCAAGTGCACAAATGGACAATATGAAGTAGAGAAAACCATTTTTAGGGTTCAAATGCTTCTTTCAAGCAACCTAGGGTTTCACACATAATAACCTTAACAAGGTCAGGTACCTCTCATAGGTACACCATGATTAAATTACTAACTCCCTCTTACATTTAGAGTGATGTCAACAACAAAATATCAAATACCATGTAGAAATTTTGAAATTTTGGAATTAAAAAATTTCAACTCTTTCCTAGAGGTTTCCTAGATATTAACCCTGTGAATTTTCAGGCTTATGAATATTATGAATATGATAATGGAAACAACAATAATGTATAATATTTCACCTTTTAACAACCGAAATCAATAAGGCAATCCAAGAGAAAATATATTGAATGTGTTCCAACAAGTTTCATCCCTCTATGATAATCTTACAATGCATAAACTATATATGAAAATCACTTTATGAAAAAACAAATTACAACGGTAAATCTTCCCTATATTATTCAAGATTAATGTCAAAACACTTAATAATTTTAGCATTAACTTATATAAAATTAAGAAGTAGAAATTACCGAACCATGAAAAAATAGGAGCTAAAAAACAAAATTGCAATAAGACAATCTGAACAACTAAAAACTTCACACAAACATCTCTCTCTCTCTCTCTCTCTCTCTCTCTCTCTCTCTCTCTCTCTCTCTCTCCCCAACACCCTAGCTAAATAAAACCAGAAAAACCCTAGCCAACACCAAAGAGCTCCAAGTTTGAGCAAGTATCACAGTAGCAAGTCCTCCTAACTTCCATCCAAGATAGTTATGAGAAAGAATTAAGGGGGAGAATAAAATCAAAGGAAAGGAAAGATGGTTCTTCTAGAACCTATTTCTCCAAGTAGAAAAAATATTTTATAAATAATCCATCATCAATAAGAGTTTCTCATAATGACTCTTTGGGCAAACCAATGACTTTATAAGATTTCTAAAAAATGATTTTATATGATAAAGGATAAATCTTAATCACACAATAGATTTTGAAAACAAGTTTTAGGTTACCTTGATATATCGAAAATAAATATTCTCTATAGGTAGTTTTGGAATCAAGAAGACCACGTAAAATTTTGGGTAACCTTTAAATCTCTACAATTATTTCCTTGATTCCAATAGGGAAACTAGTAAATACAAATTCCTTGGATATAATTTTTCCAATTGTCATCTAACACAACATATAAAATATGAAAAAATGATCGCAACATGCCCAAAAAACCTCTTCTTGTATTAAACTCCACAAGATAAATAATTGGCAAATAATATTATGTTAGCTCAAGAAAATTTTCATCAAACAGGATTGGAAGAATGAAAGAATTCCTTATTAACTAGACATATCAAATACATATTGCAAAGTAATTGGAGACTCTCAAAAGGTTGATTTTTTACAATAATAGTTAGAGACACCCAAAGACAATCTTTCCAAAATATTTTTCAATTGTAATTAATGAAAGACTAATTTATTTCTTCCCCTATTCAAGGGAAATCAAATAAATATGTAGCCTATCTCTATCTTGTACATCCTTGTAGAGTCTCTTTTAAGAGATCCAACAATGACAAGGAGGGGAGATAATCAAGGGATAATGCCAATGGTATCACACTTGTCGAATTTTTTAATGACACCTCATTGACATAGATTTGACCTACCATGGTAGCTAGATCGTTATATTAATGCAGATTAAAGCCTCTAACAAAGGATGCACAACTTTACTTTTAGTAACCTTGCAATTAAGAAGGCAACACAAATTCAAAAATCATAAGGTATAAACAATATGCCACTTTGTTTTCTAGTAACCTTGCAACTAAGTAGGCAACACAAAGGTAAGAATTACAAGGGTAGGGTGGAAGGTACAAGGGGGCCTATTCTCAACCTCAAAGGACAAAATGAAATTGAATTCACCTACGGCTCAAGAAAATCAAAAAATAATGAATTTGAGGCTTGGGTTGTATATCAAGGCCTTAACCTTTGAAAGAGAAAGGACTGCCTCAAATCACAGTAATTGGTGATTCTACCATCTTCATTAGATTTTTAATGCATCAATGTCATACAAGAAACATCAATATTTTTTGTATCATCCAAAATAAATTAGGATTAATCCAATGTTTTTTGAAGGTTCCCTATTACCAAGTGTTGCAGAGGAAAAACAAGGTGACCAATCAACAAGCCAATAAGGATGCAAGTAGGATTTATATTAATAAATGGGTGGCACCATCCTTTGCACCATCCTTGACTTGAATTCAAAAGGAGAAAATAATATCA
>JZKD02S1583811.1:0-10248 GCA_000966675.3 Picea glauca
TGTAAGTAGTGAAAAATATTAAAACAAGTGAGAAGGTTTAATCAATTACTTCTAAGAGAAGTTATTCTTAAGAGAAGGTAATGAGTGCTTAAATTTGATTACAAGGTGAGTGGAAAAACTCTAAAGTTTAACTTATTGACCAATCCTTTTTAAACCAAAATTCTCTTTAATATTTAAATCCCTTCCTCTATCAAACTAAAAGTAACCATTTAGAAATCATTATTTTTCAACAGAACTTCTTATTTTAGTAAACATTCATTGTCATCACTGAATTAATAATTAAAAATCATTCATTTTTCAACTAATCCTATTTATAATTAGTAATCATTCCCTTTTTCACTTTCTTATTAGTCCATCCTTGTTGGCAAGTAATTGAAGAAGCAAGTTAATGATAAGTGGAGTCACATTTTAGCAAGGAAATAACATGAATAAATGTTTAATCTGCGGTAAGATTTAAATCCATCATTTTGTTAACGTTTCCACTGATTTGAATTAAAGAGAAAGGGATTTATCCAATACACTTTAGGTCGGCAAATAAACAAATTGTAATCTACTACCGGATGGGATTAACCAATATTTATCAACATTATCAACAGAAGGAATTGAACTAGTAAATCAATATTATCGATAGAAAGGAATCAACCAATATCATTGATCATTATCTACAATAGAATGGGTTTAACCAAATTAGCAAAAATGCAGTGCAACACTCAAGGGAAAAAGTAGCCACAGTTTGAAGGTGAATCGTGGTCATTCCAACAAGCGAACTAATGATTAAACAACTAAAATCATGGGTGAATTCTATAGCAACAAGGTCAGCGTTTTTAGCAAAACAACAAGGGCGTTAATAGCCAAAGGGAAATGGTTGGGAACCACAATTCGTGGGCATTAAGTCTCGTAAAATCCTGTGTAAAAAAAAAGGGAGTCCGTGATTATCAATCATTGGAGAAAGCATGCATAGATATAAATCCCAGCAATACAAAACCCAAAGGAAATACATTTGTGTTAACAACAATACTGTCCCACTTAAATGGTAAACATTTTGTGCTAAAATTACATCATACAACCGTCACCTTTAAAGTCAATCATGGGCAATCACACGAATAATGCAACATCGATCATATTAAAAAAAAATAGTTGTACAGGAAAGTAACATTTTTATGCGTTAGAGAAATGATGCCTACCTTCAAGTATTGTGGTGTGTTTATTGGGCTGGGATATGTTGGGTGCACACTATCATAGATATGTTCTACTTATCAGAGTAATGGATATGGGTTCATGGTAATATCAGGACTAAACACATCACATATTTGGCTTACTTATCAGAGTAATGGAGCGTTGTTTATGGTAAATGTAACCATGCAACAATAGTCTCACACCACCTTTAGAGGGCAATTCATAACCACTCAACACCGCGTGGTCAACCAGACACCAATACACTACACCATAAGGGAAAAACGTGGGCATTAAGGCAGTAACAAGAAGGAGGTAAAATCTGAGGTAATAAAGCGTGGTAATAAAATCTAGTAATAAATCCGTGGTAAACAAAATCATGGTGTATACAACAAGCTCAGGAAAGCGGTTTAAAGAAAAATTGTGTGTGTGTTTATGAGTGGAAAATGGTGATCGTTTATACAGCAAAATGCTTGCATCATTTAATTGCAAATCGAGGGCATTAACCAGGAACAAATAGTAGTAAACTTTTATGCCAAATGCAGTCTTCTTCAAGGGAAATCGTCTCAAAAATGAAAATGAAATATAGACAGAGAATTTAATTTGTTTTTCCATTTCCAGGATACCATTACAATGCAGACCAAGAATTACAGAATCATTTGTCCAAATCCATTCTACCAAATAAAATACGCAGACTTAGAAATTAAATTGATTTTCCATTTTTAGGATGCCAACATAGAAACACAGATTTGAAATTACATCTTTTACATTCCAGGATACCAACATAAATTGCAGACTGAAATTATTTTTTTTACATTGCTAGGATACCAACATAAATTGCAGACTGAAATTAAATCTTCCAACGTAGACAGTAGTATGTTAACACAAATATCCAATGGGATAAGTCATTGAAGATATCGCAGGGATAAACCAACAATGATGCAAGAAATCCATATGCAGAGGTACTATGCTAGAAGGCATAAGACAAAAGTCATCCAAGAGAAATAATGGAGGTAGATGACTGACAAGAATTCCCTTCACTCATCATCCTTGCACATAAAATAAGGGCATTGAGATCCATAAGTCTATTAACTTCGAGGCGATGACTGTAGATCAGGATCCTGGCCGACTGTTCAAGTGAGGACTGGTGAGCTAGGGACGAAGGATAAACAACCACAAGGTCACAAACAAAAAACCATAAGGTGGTCAAGACATGTGGGGAAACGAAGGCCATGGGAGTCAATCAGTCATCGAGCTAGGCTAAGAAAAATTTCAGTCATCAATCTAAAAAATCAGTTTACTTACTCCATTAAACATGCAGATCCAAGAATAAATCCTTCAACAATCTACCATACAAAAATGAAGAGAGCATACCATTGCCTGATCGCCCACTCTGAGTGACGTCCCATGTGCTCCGTACAACTCCCGCTTGCCTACCGAAGAGACTTCACCGGTATCTCCCAGCCAATGTTAGGGGTACTCTTCTTCCCCCTTAGCCCCCCGAGCCACAAAGGGGCCACACACGCTATCCAGAGATTCAATTAGCTCCCATCTCGCCTCTCAAGGCCGCGCTACCACTCCTCACCGAGCTTGGCATCCTAACTCCCACAAGCAAGTGAGTCAAGTAGAGATTTCTATAGCGTAACATTATGCAAATCGACGAGATGATTCCTCCATCTCCTCCCTTCATTATATAGAGTTTCAAAGTCCCTTAATTTCATAAACTCTCATTTAATTAAGTTTTTAAAAATTAAATAATAAAAATATCTCCCCGTACAAGTGTCACCCATCCCCTTCATCACTCCACAATTTATTTTTTTTAATTAATTAATTCCCCTTATTTCCCTCACCCACCTAGATTCACTCCTAGAATTGCTCCTAGGTTTCCCCAAATTCTCTTACAAGTTTTAATAACTTTCCCCATTATCAATTTGCTAGTTCAGTTTTAAATTAGAAAGTTCTTAATGGTAGATACCTTACTAAGTTTGACTTTCTGGTTTTTTTTTCCCTTGGGTTTCCCTTTCTTCTTAAGTTTCCCTCTTTTCCTAGTTTCCTAAATATTTTAGATTTCCCTCTTTACCCTTTTTAATTAGGACTCAAATTGGAAGGTGTAGAAATTAACCCCCTTTTTCATTTTTCCCTTTTTAGTTAATAATTTTAAATTATCATAAAAAAAAATAAAACAATTATCCCCCCTTTTCTTAAATTTTACCCTAACATATTTTTATGAATTATTTAAATTGCTTACCCCCTTATTGTTACAAGATTTAACAAAGAGTATAATTATTATTTATGTTGTTTTTATTTTTATTTTATTTTTAAATAGATAGATAAAATTTTACCACTAGCATAATTTAGACTTAGACCTTAAATTTTTGTATTGTACGACATTTTATTAGGGAATTTGTTTTTTAATAATTATTAATGCGTTATTCATCCTAAGTCCATCTAGGTTCATCATTTATCATCAATAGCACGACGTGCCCTTCAGGACGCACTAGGTGCTCCAAGGGTGCCACTCACCTTAATTTGTTTCCCTTGTGTGATGTGCCCTTCAGGACGCGCTATGTGCTCCAACGGTACCACTCGCCTCTTTCCATTTTTCTTGCGTGACTTTCCCTTCAAGATGCACCAAGTGCTCCAAGGGTTACACTCTCCTCTTGACTGACTTCGTAGACATCAAAATCCCTGGAGTCAATACTCTGCCAGATGAACTTGTGGGAGATTAATTGCCTCTAAGGAATAAGGCCCCCACCTTATTTGGTGCCCCTTAGAATCATCGTGAGTGACTATCATAGTCCGCCCTCACAGAATCATGGGTCCTCTCAAACTAGGTAAACGTTAAACTACAGTTCGAGCAATAGCGAGAGTGCTAGTAGGCTGTGGCAGGGATGTTTTCCACACCTCTCCCTCAACATCTCTAGTAGTCATGCGTGACCCCTTTACTCCACATGTGAGTCTGGTCGACAAGCTATCGTCAGCCCACATCATCAACGAATCATGTCAGAAGATATCCATATAATATGATCTAATTAGATTCACTAATATCATAGTAAAACAATCAAATGCCAATGGTACACTCCCTGACTCGATCTAGATTCCAAGGCGTTCCATCGATGCCTCTACATCCTCGAGGTCCAAAATCCTGCACACTCAGTAAAACTGAGTCAATAACACTTGTCTATGTCAATGCAGTAAAACAACATGTCATCAACCTATAACACCTCATAATCAAAATCAAAAGTTTTAATAGCATAATAATTCATATCACTTGCGAGCAAGTGTCCTCAAAGAATAAGTTCACTGAGTGCACCAGAGCGGGATATTATATACACCCCCTCTTGGTCTAAACTTCATCCTAAATTTTCAGAGTATAAGTGCCAAAATAATGTGTATCACAGTATCATAATTCTATCTATTAAACAAAAATGGAAATTGTTGGCGCATATCATATGCATCTTCCCAGGTCGTCGACTGTGGACTATAGTTTTCACACTAGACCTTGACCTGATCTACTATTCGATATCGTAGCTGTCGAATGCGATGATGTAAGATGCGAATTAGCTCAGCCATGAGCACCCCCTTGTCCAATACCTGCAAGCAACTCATGTCAATAACATGTGTAGGATCACTAATATAATGGCTCAAAACAGATACATGAAAAACATCATGCATACACCTCAAAGAATCAGGTAAGGCTAGTCGATAGGCCATGGGACCCTTTCTCTCCACAATCTTGAAAGGTCCCACTAACCTAGGAGAGAGTTTATCTCCCTTTACAAACTTGATCAAACTCTTATGCGGTTTAACCTACAAGAAGACTCGATCATCGACCTCGTAACTACGGTCAACACAATGTGCATCGGCATAAATCTTATGTCTATCCTGCACTTCTTTAATCCTTTGTCTTATTGTTTGCATTTTCTCTTCCATTTCTTGGATCGCTTCTGGACCCACAAGGACCCTATCCTCAAGCCGATCCCAACTCAAAGGCATCCGACATGGTCGGCCGTAAAGAAACTCGAAAGGCACCATATTAATGGTGCTTTGGAAACTATTGTTGTAAGCGATCTCCACCAGTGGTGAGAATTCTTCCCAATACTTTTGTTGGTCCATGATTTACATGCACAACATGTCCTCCAAGGTCTAGTTTGTTTGTTTGGTTTGCCTGTCATTCTCTAGGTGATACGCCATATTGAAGTTAAGTTGGGTTCTAAAGGCCTCTTGGAAACTCGTCCAAAATCGTCCAGTAAACACCGATCCTCGATCTGATATAGTCCTCTTAGGGACTCCATGCAGCCTCATAATCTCACTGATGAAAACCCTAGCTATGTCACGTGCTTAATACATTGTACGCATAAGAATAAAGTTAGCACTCTTCATCAAGGTGCCTACTACTATGAAAATCAAGTTATGTATCCTTGCCATCAGTGGCAATCCAACAATAAAATCCATCGAAATAACCTCCCATTTTGATTCTAGAATAGCGTGTGGTTGAATTAATCCTTCTAGGTGTTTATTTTTAGCCTTTACCCATTGACATTATAGACATTTGGCCACATAGTTGACTATGTCTTCCTTCATTACCTTCCAGAAGAATAAGGGTTTAAGGTCTTCCCTCATCTTCATGACTCCCGGGTGAGCCATGTCAACTTCTCTATGAGCCTCACTCAAGATCAACATCCTCAACTCGTCATTCGACGGTATGTAAATCCAATTTTTAAACCTCAATAATCCATCATCATCAAACAAAAATCTTTGAAATCTTGGTACCATCATTGTGTTTTGTCTGATAAAACCCTTGGCCTCTTTGTACCAGTCATCGTCATGTTGTAAAGTTAGAATCTTTTCATGAAAATTCGTCTAAGGAGGCAACACCGAAAATATGTGTGGTCTCCAACTCAATGCATCTGCCACTTGGTTCACTGTTCCTTTTATGTAAGTAATCTCGAAGTCGTACTCCCTAAGCAATTCTGACCAACACCATTGTCGTGCGTTCAGGTCGCTTTACGTAAAGATGTGTTGTAGTCCACAATGGTCAGTCTTTAGTTCACATTTTCATCCAACAAGGTAGTGTCTCCAAACCTTCAAGGCATATACGATGGCTAAAAACTCCAAATTGTGCGTCACATAGTTCTCCTCATGCCTTCTCAGTTTCCTTGAGATGTAAGCGATCACTCATCCGTTTTGCATCAAGACCCCGCCTAAGCCTTCCTTGGATGCATCAGTGCATACCAAGAAGTCCACATTCATGTCAGGGACCTTTAGTATTGGTGTTGTTTTCAACAACTCCTTAAGCGTCCGAAATGCTTCCGCGCATTTCTCCGTCCAAACAAACTTCTTGTTTTTCTTCTGCAGTTATGTGATTGGATTTACTATCATCGAAAATACCTCGATGAACCGTCGATAGTATCCCACTAAATCCATGAAGCTACACACTTCCAGAACATTCGTCGGCACAGGCCATTCCATAATAGCCTCAACCTTTGCTAGATCCATGGAGATGCCTTCATTGGAGATGACATGCCCTAAGTAGTGAATCTTCAATTGATAAAATGAGCATTTGGACAACTTCCCATACAATTTGTGCTCTCATAGAAATTGTAGTACCAAGCGCAAGTGCTCGTCATGCTCCTCCATCATCCGAGAGTAAATCAAAATATCATTAATGAATACTTGGACGAACTTGTCCAAGAACTCTCAAAACACCTCGTTCATCGAACTCATAAATACCCCTAGGGCATTTGTCAGTCCAAATGGTAAAATAGTAACCTCGTAATGTCTAAACATCATCTTAAAGGAGGTCTTAGGGACATCATCCTCCTTGATCCGTAACTGGTGATATCCTGATTGCAATTCGATCTTTGAGAACACAGTCGCACCCTTCATCTGATCGAATAGATCATCAATCCTCGGCAATGGTGATCCAGAATTAGATCCAGGATCCTGACAGGGCTCAAAAAGGCTCAAAAATGAAAGTGTTTGAAATTCGACGAAACCAACGCCATTGCATCTGTGTTGTCTTCTTGATTCTAGCCATATATTTACTTCATCAAACGGGCTTCGTATGCGAAAGGTATCGTGTTCTGTCTGAAAACCCAAACAGGCAAAAAAACTGGGTGACTGTACAATCTGTACAGTTTGTACAGTGCCATGTGGCAAGCTAACTGTATAGGTTGTATGGCTGTATAGATGACATGGCATATTCTGGTGATGACACATGGCAGGTGATGGAGCACATGATAGGTACAGTTGGACCAGTTAGAGGGTGACACATGTCACCACTGTAAGGGTGACACGTGGCATAGGGTAACGTGGCATGGATGACGTCAGCAGGTTGACTGGGAAGGTACGGTGACAAGTGGTAGAGTACATGGTAGGTAGGTGGACGAATCAGTGCTCGACAAGTGGAATCATTCTCTGGTTTACGTGGCCCATTCATGGGCTTCCATGTGGCACCCTATGGTTGGCTCTCCGGTTTATGCAAAATTGGTTGGAGTCCACAAGAGTCGAACCCCGGACCTCCTCCTCCACGCTACGGACTGGCAGGACCAGGCTAACTTCCTGCTCCACATTGTTACTTAATATATGTATTTCATTTGATTTTATTTAAAATGAATATGTTGCAAATGGCGCAAAAAAGGAGGGGGTTGGGGCTAAGACGTAGCTCGTGGTCCCATAACCTCCATATACCGAGAGCACGGGGTTTAACATGCACGGGAGTTGGATAAGGGCCATCCCTTGGACCCTGCGCCAACATGTAACCACTGCCAATGGAACTGGGGCCTATCCACCAAATTTGGGCATGGGGATTAAGTTTGTTAGCTCACGACCCTATGCCTATGCCCGAAGACCAGGAGCCACGGACAGGGGGCTAGTGCATAACGGATGGAGCGCCTGGCCACATGGCCATCCACCATATGACCAAGGGCACGCAAGCTTGGGGGTTGCACCTAAATATTCGTGAAAAGTGGGCTTTTTGTTATATAGTTCTGATTTTTATTTGATTTTAGCCTGTTATTAATGGATTTTGGTCATTTTTGGGAGATATTGGACATTTTTGGAGCCCAAATTTTGGGAGGAAGTTGGGGATGGATAAACAACTTCAGATATATAAAAACTAGGCCTGTTTGAGGCCATGGAGGACGATCAAAGCAGAGTTATGCTAAAGGGAAGCCAAGCCCAAGCCATTTTTATGCAGGGAAGCTATTGAGGAGCAGACGCTTGCGGGCCATTTCTGGGAGCTCCGGACATCCGTTTTGCATGTTGTTTTCTTTGATGGGTTCTAGAGATCCGGAAGAACATGATTAGATGAGTCTTGTAGCCAATTGGCACTGCAGCGGTGTATTTTTGAGCTTTTGAACAGAAATAAAGAAGCCTCCCCCACAGAGACAAAGGCCTGGAGACATAGGCAATGTTGTGACGAACTCTGTTATCAATCCTCATGTTATGGTTTGTTGTTTATTAATTCATTTCAGATCTGAATATGTGTATATGGTTGTCATAATTCCTCTATTTTCCTCATTCTTTCATTAATCTTCTCATATGGTTAATTAACACGTGCAAATTAAAAAAACTCAGCCATAGTCATTAAAAGATCCTACGGATCAAGTGGTATCAGAGCCAGGTGACATTTGGATTTGATTTTTTAATGTTAACCAGGGAAAATCTACAGCGTGGTGAAGGTGAGATTGTTGCAGAGAATCCATTAATTGGATTGAGAAACATATCTTCTCACAGTGAGAAGATGGCATTGGAAGAAGGGATTTCTCAGGATGAGAAAGATTTCCTGAAAACTTTCCTTGCTATGTCGAAGATGGTGAAAGTTTTGTACAAGGATTACTTGGAACAAAAGAGACCAGTTTTGGGTGAATATTCAAAGGGAAAAAGTGAAGAGGAAGAGGATCATCCTTAGATTCCTCCTTCACCTCCATCATCACCTCCTTCTTCTCCTTCTTCTTCAAGTTCAAGTTGTAAATCTAATGGAAAGAAAAATGTTCATAAGAATAAGAATGAAATGCCATTGTTAAAACTTGATGTTAAATTTGAGTTGCCCATATATGATGGTGAAGTAAATGTAGGAAAACTTGACAATTGGATTAGGCAGATGGAGGTTTACTGTAGTGTGCAACAGATCAAATATGAGGCCACACAAATCAAGTTTTCATCTTTGAGACTTGTAGGTACAGCTCTCATCTGGTGGCAAAGAAAGTTACAAAATGGAACGCAACAAGTGGGTAAGGTATTTCCATCATCGAAGAGTTTCATTTCTGCACTTAGGAAACAATTCTATCCTTTGGGTTATAAAGAAAAAGCATTAATTTTATGGCAATCTTTAAAACTAAGAAAAAGACAAATAGTGCAAAAATACACCGATGGATTTCGAAAAATGGCATTAATGTTAGATATCCCTTTACAAACACAAGAAACTATTATGAAGTATATAGGAAGTTTAACTGTGCATATTAGAAACAATGCTTTCATGTTTGGAACCACTAACCTTGATGAGGTTTCTGTTCAAGCTACATATATTGAAGCAGGAAAAGCAGGTGTGTCAGGGGAATCATTGTCTTCAAGGAAAGAGGACAAGAGGAAAAGGCATGGAAATAATGCAAATGCAGTGACAAGGAAGGAAGGAAAGTCCTCTTGCAAGCATTGCAAGAAAGAGGGACATGATCATGACAGATGTTGGCAGTTGCATCTCGAGAAGAGGCCAAAGTGGTTCAAAGAAAAGAAGGAAATGCAGACAGTGGCAACGACAAGAAAACCCATAGACTTGGGATTGGATTCAGGTGATGAATCAAATATCTCATTGGTTGGTATGACAAGTAAAATTGGTGAAGGCATTGATTGTAGAAGCAACTTGTTTCATATAAGGGTAATCATGTAACACACTAAGATAGACACATTAATCGATAGTGGATCTCAATCTAATTTAATCTCAGAAGAATTGGTTAAGTAATTGGGGTTAAAAACACAACTACATCATAAGCCTTACACACTTAAATGGATAAGCAATCATCATCAAATGCACATAAAAAAGCAGTGCACAATCAAATTTTCAATTTCATCTAA
>JZKD02S1583822.1:0-10248 GCA_000966675.3 Picea glauca
CCGAGAAACTAAGTCCCTCCACCTGGGCCTTCACCACTTCAATCCTCTACAAGGCAAGCTCACAAGTTATAGGAGTAATCGGGTTCCTCCTTCAAAATATAGGGAGATCTTGGGGGATGAACATAAGGAGATTTTAGACTTAAAGGACTAAGGTATGCAGACTCAAGGATGTAACATGAGGAAACATTTCTTGAGACTGTACTTGCTCTCAACGTTTTCTCCTTCCTTTCAAAGCTTGTATATGGATCAATTTATATCCTCCAAAGGGAATTAAAGGGTCGAATCAGAGCGTTTCCATCATATCAAAGGCCAAGGATCATGGATCCCACGACTCAGTATGGAAAATCCAAAATATTTTTAATTTTGAGCACAAAAATTGATGTACACAAGTTGTAATGGAGCAACATGTGTATACACAAGTTGTATAATTGTAGCTTGCGTATATCTACAAAATTTTGAATTTTTGACTTTTGACTAAGAAAAATGGGGAAAATGAGTCTGTAGAGGGAAAGGGTAGGCCACCAAAGAATGATGCATAGAGTGTGGAAACAATTTCCATAACAAAGTTCATCAAGTAGTTTGGATTTTCGACAACACCACACCCACAACCATACAACGCTGAGTGGTTTTTTCAAGGTCAATATCTATGCATCAACCATTAGTGTCACCTATCCTACGACATTAGTGTCATTTTTTTATGTTTCCCCACTAGATGTAACACCCCTGGTTACCCCAGCTTGTAATTATTCATGATTAATGATTTCCATGCCATGGCATGAAAACAATGTAAATGTAGTATCGTTTAATTGTCACTACCAACATTTGACTATAGGGGTGAAGCCTTGAGTATTGGCCATGATACCACTAGAGGAAAGATTGAGGGAACATAGAGAGGGGTTCATCATGCTAAGATGACCCAATCCTCCTTGCTGAAATATTTGATTTGGAATAATAACCCTTAACTTGATCCCAAGGACAAATCAGTTGATGAGAAAAGGACTCGTGGTTTAGAAACCAACCACCCCAATGGATGTATGCATGGAGGGATTGGTTGAGCCCATAGGAAACTATCATGAAAAGGCATACCATTCCACAACCCTCAAGGTTGAATCGAGTTCCTTCTGACTGTTAGAATATTTAGACACTTAGGAGTTAGTTAAGATCTACTTGGTCTAATGTGTTGTTAGGTAAAAGTGTGTTTCTTAGTGTGTTTCTTTAGTATGCATTTGTAGTTAGGAAATCTGACGATCACGATATGTTCCCGACATAGAGTGATCTAACGGTTCATACTCTCCTCAATCTTAATGTCCATTGATCTTTGGCTTAACACCCGATTGGTCCATGATATCTATTTAAAGAGCATGGAGGGTCATTTTTCGCATGATCGATTTTGAGAAAATATTTTGTAAAATCTCTCTATAATCTTTTTCTTTGCATTAATAAAACTGCTCTAAGTGACCGCGTTGGCTAGGGCCGTGGATGTTTCCCCGCAGGGGTTTTACCACGTGAAAACATCGGTGTGTTGATCTTTGATCTGGTTATGTGAGTGGTTACTGAAGGTGTTCGTCCTTTGTTCGAATACCTGTGTTTTCGAACATGGTATTAGAGCCTGTTTGAAGACCCGCTCTTGTTGTAGATCGAGCTCGTGAAGCCGAGTTGTCTCATCTCCATTTTCTATCATTTTCGTACAATTCTAGGCTAAGAGGACTGTTACATTGCATCTGGAGTGCTCATTTCAGTCAGGAGTACTTTTTGTTTCACTCAAAAAGGTTTATGTTTTCCCAAGATACGACCATTATAGTAAGATCCGAAGGTATAAAGCTTGAATACACATTTTTTTTGAATTTTTGCATAGTAGTATTTTGGTTTTATTTCGGTTTTGTTTTATTTATTTCTAGGTTGCTACTCTTTTAGATTTACGTATGCTATTTTCCCCGCGCCCTATTCGATCTTGGAAAATAAAAAATAGATAGGAAAATGTGCATCTTCTGGGTAAGCTAACCAAGATCTAACCCTTGTTGTCATCGAGAAGCGAAATTTTTTTCTTGTGTGAAAAGAGTTNCTCACAAGTTATAGGAGTAATTGGGTTCCTCCTTCAAAATATAGGGAGATCTTGGGGGATGAACATAAGGAGATTTCAGACTTAAAGGACTAAGGTATGCAGACTCAAGGTTGTAACATGAGGAAACATTTCTTGAGAGTGTACTTTCTCTCAACGTTTTCTCCTTCCTTTCAAATCTTGTATATGGATTCATTTATATCCTCCAAAGGGAATTGAAGGGTTGAATCAGAGTGTTTTCATCATATCAAATGCCAAGGATCATGGATCCCACGACTCGGCATGTAAAATCCAAAATATTTTTAATTTTGAGAACAAAAATTGATGTACGCAAGTTGTAATGGAGCAACATGTGTATACGCAAGTTGTATAATTGTAGCCCACGTATATGTTCAAAATTTTGAATTTTTGACTTTTCACTGAGAAAAATGGGGGAAATGAGTCTGTAGAGGGAAAGGGTAGGCCACCAAATAATGATGCATAGAGTGTGGAAACAATTTCCATAACAAATTTCATCAAGTAGTTGGGATTTTCGACAACACCAAACCCACAACCATACAACGTAGAGAAATTTTTCCAGGGTCAATATCTATGCATCAACCATTAGTGTCACCTATCCTACGACATTAATCCCTTCAAGGATGAGGTATTTTTTTATGTTTCCCCACTAGATGTAACACCCCTGGTTACCCCAACTTGTAATTATTCATGATTAATGATTTCTATGCCATGTCATGCAAACGATGTAAATGTAGTATTGTTTAATTGTCACTACCAACATTTGACTATAAGGGTGAAGCCTTGAGTATTGGTCATGATACGACTAGAGGAAATATTGAGGGAACATAGAGAGGGGTTCATCATGCTAAGATGACCCAATCCTCCTTGCTGAAATATCTGATCTGGAATAATAACCCTTAACTTGATCCCAAGGACAAATCAGTTAATGAGAAAAGGACTCGTGGTTGAGAAACCAACCACCCCAATGAATGTAAGCATGGAGGGATTGGTTGAGCCCATAGGAAGCTATCATGAAAAGGTACCCAACGTACCATTCCACAACCCTCAAGGTTGACTCGAGTTCCTTCTGACTGTTAGGATATTTAGACACTTAGGAGTTAGTTAAGATCTACTTGGTCTAATGTGTCGTTAGGTAAAAGTGTTTTTCTTAGTGTGTTTCTTTAGTATGCATTAGTATGCATTTGTAGTCAGGAAATCCGACGGTCATGATATGTTCCCGACATAGAGTGATTTGACGGTTCATACTCTCCTCAATCTTAACGTCCATTGATCCGTGGCTTAACACCCGATTGGTTCATGATCTCTATTTAAAGAGCATGGAGGGTCATTTTCTGCATGATCGATTTTGAGAAAATCTCTTGTAAAATCTCTATGTAATCTTTTTCTTTGCATTAATAAAACTGCTCCAAGTGGTCGCGTTGGCTGGGGCCATGGATGTTTCCCCGTAGGGGTTTTACCACGTGAAAACATCGGTGTGTTGATCTTTGATTTGGTTATGTGAGTGGTTACTGAAGGTGTTCTTCCTCTATTGGAATACCTGTGTTGTCGAACATGGTATCAGAGCCTGTTTGAAGACCCGCTCTTGTTGTAGATCGAGATCATGAAGCCGAGTTGCCTCATCTCCATTTTCTATCATTTTCGTACATTTTTGGGCTGAGAGGACTATACCATTGCGTCTAGAGTGCTCGTTTCAATCAGGAACACTTTTTGTTTCACTCGAAAAGGTTTTTTTTTCCCAAGATACGACCATTACAGTCATATCCGGAGGTATAAAGCTTGAATACGCATTTTTTTAAATTTTTGCAGAGTAGTATTTTGGTTTTATTTTGGTTTTTTTTTATGTATTTCCGGGTTTCTACTCTTTTAGATCTGCGTATTATATTTTCCCCGAGCCCTGTGCGATCTCGGCAAATAAAAAACAGATAGGAAAATGTGCATCTTCCGGGTAAGCTAACCGAGATCTAACCCTTGTTGTCATCGAGAAGCAAAATTTTTTTCTTGTGTGAAAAGAGTTTATTTTTAGCACAACAACAACAACAACAATCCTCCTTCTAAACATTACAATATTTTTTGCTAGATCATTTGGTTAAAAGTTTACTTATTAAGTAAGAGGTCTTGAGTTCAAGTCTCTCTTTTGTTACCTTTTTTGAAAAAGTTCATGCTAAAATTGTAAAGTGTATTTCACTTCAAGTATAAAAGTGAATCACTATAAGTAGCTTTAATATTTTATTTTAGAGTTATTTATTTTGCATGCATATTTTATGTTATAAAGTAACTTCATTGTAAAAGTGATCCCCACTTCTCTTTATAAAAGTGGGTCACTTCATAAAACAACTTACACAATCATGTGGTCATTTGGTTACTGATTGTGCCTTTATTTAAAAGGGCATAACTCTAACATAGGAAGTCCGTTTTCAGTGCCGTTTTTTTTTTAAACCGCTTAAATTTTCGAGCTCTTTCAATATAGATCATCAGTTTCAGTTTTTAAATCCACATTATTGGCATATTTAATATGGATTCTACAAGTATTGTCTTGCTTACCAACAACAACTACTTCCAATGGAAATTTCATATGCAAGATTTATTAAGAAGTAAATGCTTGTACCGGATTACCTTGGGAAAGAAAAAAGCACCCACTGATGCTGATAAGAAAGCCAAGTGGGATAATAGGAATGACGAAACACATGGACTAATCGGAATTTACATCTCTCTTGATTTAAGGTACCACCTTCAAGATATTGATGACCCCAAAGAAGATTGGAACACGATTGAATCTGTGTTTGGTAAACTCAATATTATTCAAGCACAACAGTTAGCAAATCAAATATTGACCTTGAGTCCAAATGATTTTTCTTGCCTTGGAGACTATCTATCTAGGTTTAAAACACTCATAATTTTATGTGAAGAATGTAAGATAAAGATGGAGGAAGAGCGCTGCATCTATCTTATTATTTCTAAGATAGGTAGTGCATATTCTGTGTTTGTATCTACCTTTTATGCCATGAGAGAGGCTATAGCAGAAGAAGCTTATGCAAAACCCACTCTTGAGTCCTTTTTTTCTTCTTTGATTCGAGAGGAAGATAAGCTTGTACAATTTGGAGTGATCAACACTACAAGTCCCTCCAACAAAGCCTTAGTTACCTAGAAGAAAGATAAACCCAAGTATCCCAAGAAGCAACATCCTCGCTACAACAAAAAACAACATAAGGGTCCCAAACCTGCTCAGACAGCTTCATCTCCCACTGGTGACAAAGGAGAAAAATATAAAAGTAAGAATACTAACAGACATTGCAACTTTTGTGATAAACATGGTCATGATCAGTCCAAATGTTTCAAGAAGATGGCATCTTTAGAAGCAGCAATGAAGAATCACAACATCAGTATGGACTCTACTTCTTCTTCTCACAGACATGCACTTTCTGCTTCTGGTTTCTCCTTCAATTCAAATTCTACTACTACTTCTTTTTTTGATGAGTGGATTATTGATTCAGGAGCATCTTATCATATGACTAAGGATAAAACCATAATTTCTGCTTTAAATGAATGTAACACCAAGAAAATATTTGTTGGTGATGATAGATCTCTTAGTGTTGTAGGATATGGAANATCCTAAGCATGTTCTTGCAAATGGAATTGTTGATGATATTACCAGGTTGTACAAGTTTGACAACTTTGGGTCATCATCTTTTTCATGAGTTTTTGTTTCTCATAGAGATGACTTGAGAAAACTTTGGAATGAGCGGTTTGGTCATCTAAACTATTGCTCATTGCAACAACTATGTAATCAACAGATGGCGACTGGTCTTCCTCTTATTTCATGCAGACATGGTGTTTTTGCCGGTTGTGTTCTCGAAAAACACCATCAGGACAATTTTGACAAACGTGCCACTTGGCACGCCTCGGGCCCTTTATAGCTTGTTCACAATGATTTGTGTGGTCCACTTTCTTCTCCCTCCTTTTCTGGGTGCAAGTATTTCTTAACTTTCATTGATGATTTTTCCACATGTACTTGGGTTTACTTCTTAAAACTTAAGAGCGAATTTTTTGAAAAGTTTTTGGCCTACAAGGCTCTTGTAGAAAAGCAATCTGGACATCAAATTCAAAAGTTAAGAACAAATAATGGAGGCGAATATGTGAACAATAATTTTACAAGTTACTGCACTACACAGGGCATCCAAACGAAACACGTTGTTCCATATACACCACAACAAAATGGTGTTGCTGAATGAAAGAACCACACAATAAAAGAAATGGAAAATTGTATGATCCAATATAAGGGATTAAGTCTAAAGTATTGGGTGGAAGCGATCAATTGAGCAAATTACATAGTCAATCGCACTCCCACAAAGTATCTTAAAAATATAACACCGGAAGAAGCTTGGAATAAAATTAAACTAGATGTAAGTCACTTCCGTGTATTTGGCAGTATAGCATGGGCTCACATTCCTGATGAGAAAAGGAAAGCATTGCAGCCTAAAAGTGAGAAGTGTATATTTGTTGGTTATTCTGAAGATGTCAAAGGTTATAGACTTCTTCAACCACATTGTAATGAAATTATTCTTAGAAGAGATGTTAAATTTGATGAAAATATATTGGCCTGTGAGCCTAATTCGGTGGTTGTGCCTTCTTCAACCTACGAGCCATCTTCGGCATTTGTGCCTTTGTCTGTTCCTATTCTGGTTTCTTCTTCAAATGATGAAAGTGAGGATGATAATCCACCTCTGCATGATGACATTCCTCTAGATGAGTCCTTTGAACCTGAACAAGAACCAGTTCCACCGCTTCCTAGATAGGTCCGTTCAACACAAGAAGTAGCTGGTGATCTTGTTAGTGATCCTTCAGATCAGCATCAAACACATTCACAGTTGCAGAGAGCCTCTTCTCTTCTGGCTCAAGTTTCGAAGACTCACAATCCATAGAAATTTGCAGAAGCTTTAGGTCATCCAGATTGGGATACAATAATGAATGAAGAGTATCATTCTTTAATGGAAAACAATACTTGGGATCTTGTACCTCTTTCAAAAGGAAGTAAACTTGTCATATGTAAATGGGTCTACAGAACTAAGTATGCATCGGATGGAAGTTTTGAAAGACACAAGGCTCGGTTAGTTTCCAAAGGATTTTCCCAAGTTGAAGGAATTGACTATAATGAAACATTTTCCCTTGTAGCCAAAATGAATTCCATCCACCTTTTTCTTGCCCTTGCTGCCTCACATAAATGGGAGGTCCATCAGATGGATGTTAAATATGCCTTCTTGCATGGAAATTTGAAAGAATAAATATACATGGAACAACCTCATGGATATGTACAGAATGACTCTAGCCTTGTTTTTCGCCTCAAGAAATTTCTTTATGGTCTCAAGCAAGCTCCTCGAGCTTGGCATGCCAAAATGGACAACTTTCTTATTGCCACTGGATTCTCTAGATGCCATTCTGATCCTAATGTCTATACCAAGAAAGTAGGAAGCCATATCATAATCCTTGTCCTTTATGTTGATGACCGTATCCTTACTGGTAGTGACCTAAAACTTTTAAACTATGTGAAAACTAGCCTTAAGAATAAATTTGAAATGACCGACTTAGGATTTTTGCACTATTTCCTTAGCCTCCAAGTTTTGCAAACCAATGAAGGAATTTTTCTTTCCCAGTCTAAGTATGCTTGTGACCTTCTTCGTCGCTTTCACATGGATGATTATAAACCAACCCCTTCTCCCTTCCAGTATGGAGTCAATCTTACTACCACATGTACTTCTCCTGAAGTTGATGCCACCTTGTACCATCAGTTAGTTGGTAGCCTCTTATACTTGACTCATACCCATCCTAATATTTCCTTTGTTGTTGGTCTTGCTACCCAATATATGAAAACACCCCATGAAAGCCATTGGAAAGCGGCTAAAAGGATACTTCGCTATGTTTGTGGTACAGTTCAGTTCAGGATACATTACAGTTCAGCGGGGACTCCTTTATTGGTTGGTTTCACTGATTCAGATTGGGCTGACGACCCTGATGATCGAAAGTCTACTACATGTTATGTTTTCAGCCTTGGTTCAGGACCTGTCACTTGGCTCTAATGCCTCCTTCCTTCTCTTATTGTGTCACTATTGTAAATCCTTCAATCCTATCCCAAGTTGTTCTTAATGGGGGATGTTAGGATATTTAGACACTTAGGACTTAGTTAAGATCTACTTGGTATAATGTGAAGTTAGGTAAAAGTGTGTTTCTTAGTGTGTTTCTTTAGTATGCATTAGTATGCATTTGTAGTTAGGAAATCTGACAGTCACGATATGTTCCCGACATAGAGTGATCTGACGGTTCATACTCTCCTAGATCTTAACAGCCATTGATCTGTGGATTAACACCTGATTGGTCCATGATCTCTATTTAAAGAGAATGGAGGGTCATTTGTCACATGATCGATTATGAGAAACTCTCTTGTAAAATCTTTCTGTAATCTTTTTCTTTGCATTAATAAAATTTCTCCAAGTGGTCACATTGGTTGGGGCCGTGGATGTTTCCCCATAGGGGTTTTACCAGGTGAAAAAATAGGTGTGTTTATCTTTGATATGGTTATGTGAGTGGTTGTTGAAGGTGTTCATCCTCTCTTGGAATACCTGTGTTGTCGAACACTGATTTGGTAGTGTACACTGATAGACTTTTCCCTTATTTTAGCTGGTAATAATGCCACTAAATTATTTGTTCATATTCAAACCCGAGAGGGTAAAAATAGGACATGAAGATGTATTTGAATACCTCCCACTTAGTTATTAATGGGTTTTCTCCTAACCTAAGGGTCTTGTTGTGGATCTACCTCAAATTTTTCACATGGCCTTCAAGTTTCAATCAAGTAAAATCTATTTTATGCCCCTCTTCTACATTATGCACACTAAAATAAGATTTTGATTGTTGTAACCAATTATTCAACTTAATTGTATCTAACTAAGTTTCATGGGGCTTTACGTTCACCTTCTCTTCTATTTTAAATAAGATATTAAAAGATTGGTTATTGGAGGACCCTTTTCTAAGAAACGGTTCTTCCTTCTATTTATGCACCTCCTCATGATATTTTGGTTTCTCATGAGATCCAGGTTTCTCCAAAGAGGGATAATATTTTTCCTAAGATAAATCATGAGGATGACCATTCTCGTGGAAATATCGACTACTTAATCTTTGAAATTGACAAAAAAAAATTCCCTTCATCTACAGGTCTCTCTGAGTGACCTTCTTCCCTTTCCGAGGATTGCAACTTCTTCTTAATCTTTAACGTGTTGATATCAAGATAGACAAGGTAAAAATCTCTCATAACCTTGGACTTTTTGAGTTGTATACGAATGTATTGTACTCAAAGAACAAAAATCCCAAATACACCTACTTTGATACCAATATGATCTATAAACTATCTTCAATATTCTAATGGTTGGCACACCAAAAAAAATCTAAATGAGCCTATGTTGAATTCGAAAACTATATTTTTGTATTTTTAACAATTCAACAGAAATAAAAACACACTATTTAGATTCTTTAACAACTATGACATATGAAATAGAATGCAATAGAAAAGGCACATAATGGAACAAAAACATTTATCTTGGAAACCCATAAGTCAAAACCAACATTCAAATGAAGGACCATATGTTCCATCTTCTTATATTAGGGAGATGAAAATATAGATTAGAAATATTTCCATGATTAGTATGAAGCTATGAGACATTATGGTCTTCAATATCTCTCTACAATATCTTTTATCTCTCTACTATATTATCCTCATCCCCGTACTTTTGCTCAAACTATATAACAACAAGTGACTCGATAAAAAATGCACCCTTTCCCCCCATGCTGCTAAGTTTCTGATAGCTAGAACTAAGGTTAGATTTAGGGTTTATAAACCCTCTTGGAGCCTCTATGATGCTTCTAGAAGTGTCTTATGGTTTCCCAGTTGATACTAAATCCCCATATTCGAATTGTGGTTCCCTAACATGATCATGATTTAAACATCTAAAAATATTTTATGTCTTTAACTTGTCAATGTCATAAATTTTTCCACTATAAATTTTATTCCTGAAAATGTGACAAAAGTTAATGATTTAAATTTTACAACAACAACCTCATTTATACACCATTTATAAGACATATTAAATTATAATATCTCCCATTTACAACATAAAAAAAAT
>JZKD02S1583833.1:0-10248 GCA_000966675.3 Picea glauca
TGTAAGTAGTGAAAAATATTAAAACAAGTGAGAAGGTTTAATCAATTACTTCTAAGAGAAGTTATTCTTAAGAGAAGGTAATGAGTGCTTAAATTTGATTACAAGGTGAGTGGAAAAACTCTAAAGTTTAACTTATTGACCAATCCTTTTTAAACCAAAATTCTCTTTAATATTTAAATCCCTTCCTCTATCAAACTAAAAGTAACCATTTAGAAATCATTATTTTTCAACAGAACTTCTTATTTTAGTAAACATTCATTGTCATCACTGAATTAATAATTAAAAATCATTCATTTTTCAACTAATCCTATTTATAATTAGTAATCATTCCCTTTTTCACTTTCTTATTAGTCCATCCTTGTTGGCAAGTAATTGAAGAAGCAAGTTAATGATAAGTGGAGTCACATTTTAGCAAGGAAATAACATGAATAAATGTTTAATCTGCGGTAAGATTTAAATCCATCATTTTGTTAACGTTTCCACTGATTTGAATTAAAGAGAAAGGGATTTATCCAATACACTTTAGGTCGGCAAATAAACAAATTGTAATCTACTACCGGATGGGATTAACCAATATTTATCAACATTATCAACAGAAGGAATTGAACTAGTAAATCAATATTATCGATAGAAAGGAATCAACCAATATCATTGATCATTATCTACAATAGAATGGGTTTAACCAAATTAGCAAAAATGCAGTGCAACACTCAAGGGAAAAAGTAGCCACAGTTTGAAGGTGAATCGTGGTCATTCCAACAAGCGAACTAATGATTAAACAACTAAAATCATGGGTGAATTCTATAGCAACAAGGTCAGCGTTTTTAGCAAAACAACAAGGGCGTTAATAGCCAAAGGGAAATGGTTGGGAACCACAATTCGTGGGCATTAAGTCTCGTAAAATCCTGTGTAAAAAAAAAGGGAGTCCGTGATTATCAATCATTGGAGAAAGCATGCATAGATATAAATCCCAGCAATACAAAACCCAAAGGAAATACATTTGTGTTAACAACAATACTGTCCCACTTAAATGGTAAACATTTTGTGCTAAAATTACATCATACAACCGTCACCTTTAAAGTCAATCATGGGCAATCACACGAATAATGCAACATCGATCATATTAAAAAAAAATAGTTGTACAGGAAAGTAACATTTTTATGCGTTAGAGAAATGATGCCTACCTTCAAGTATTGTGGTGTGTTTATTGGGCTGGGATATGTTGGGTGCACACTATCATAGATATGTTCTACTTATCAGAGTAATGGATATGGGTTCATGGTAATATCAGGACTAAACACATCACATATTTGGCTTACTTATCAGAGTAATGGAGCGTTGTTTATGGTAAATGTAACCATGCAACAATAGTCTCACACCACCTTTAGAGGGCAATTCATAACCACTCAACACCGCGTGGTCAACCAGACACCAATACACTACACCATAAGGGAAAAACGTGGGCATTAAGGCAGTAACAAGAAGGAGGTAAAATCTGAGGTAATAAAGCGTGGTAATAAAATCTAGTAATAAATCCGTGGTAAACAAAATCATGGTGTATACAACAAGCTCAGGAAAGCGGTTTAAAGAAAAATTGTGTGTGTGTTTATGAGTGGAAAATGGTGATCGTTTATACAGCAAAATGCTTGCATCATTTAATTGCAAATCGAGGGCATTAACCAGGAACAAATAGTAGTAAACTTTTATGCCAAATGCAGTCTTCTTCAAGGGAAATCGTCTCAAAAATGAAAATGAAATATAGACAGAGAATTTAATTTGTTTTTCCATTTCCAGGATACCATTACAATGCAGACCAAGAATTACAGAATCATTTGTCCAAATCCATTCTACCAAATAAAATACGCAGACTTAGAAATTAAATTGATTTTCCATTTTTAGGATGCCAACATAGAAACACAGATTTGAAATTACATCTTTTACATTCCAGGATACCAACATAAATTGCAGACTGAAATTATTTTTTTTACATTGCTAGGATACCAACATAAATTGCAGACTGAAATTAAATCTTCCAACGTAGACAGTAGTATGTTAACACAAATATCCAATGGGATAAGTCATTGAAGATATCGCAGGGATAAACCAACAATGATGCAAGAAATCCATATGCAGAGGTACTATGCTAGAAGGCATAAGACAAAAGTCATCCAAGAGAAATAATGGAGGTAGATGACTGACAAGAATTCCCTTCACTCATCATCCTTGCACATAAAATAAGGGCATTGAGATCCATAAGTCTATTAACTTCGAGGCGATGACTGTAGATCAGGATCCTGGCCGACTGTTCAAGTGAGGACTGGTGAGCTAGGGACGAAGGATAAACAACCACAAGGTCACAAACAAAAAACCATAAGGTGGTCAAGACATGTGGGGAAACGAAGGCCATGGGAGTCAATCAGTCATCGAGCTAGGCTAAGAAAAATTTCAGTCATCAATCTAAAAAATCAGTTTACTTACTCCATTAAACATGCAGATCCAAGAATAAATCCTTCAACAATCTACCATACAAAAATGAAGAGAGCATACCATTGCCTGATCGCCCACTCTGAGTGACGTCCCATGTGCTCCGTACAACTCCCGCTTGCCTACCGAAGAGACTTCACCGGTATCTCCCAGCCAATGTTAGGGGTACTCTTCTTCCCCCTTAGCCCCCCGAGCCACAAAGGGGCCACACACGCTATCCAGAGATTCAATTAGCTCCCATCTCGCCTCTCAAGGCCGCGCTACCACTCCTCACCGAGCTTGGCATCCTAACTCCCACAAGCAAGTGAGTCAAGTAGAGATTTCTATAGCGTAACATTATGCAAATCGACGAGATGATTCCTCCATCTCCTCCCTTCATTATATAGAGTTTCAAAGTCCCTTAATTTCATAAACTCTCATTTAATTAAGTTTTTAAAAATTAAATAATAAAAATATCTCCCCGTACAAGTGTCACCCATCCCCTTCATCACTCCACAATTTATTTTTTTTAATTAATTAATTCCCCTTATTTCCCTCACCCACCTAGATTCACTCCTAGAATTGCTCCTAGGTTTCCCCAAATTCTCTTACAAGTTTTAATAACTTTCCCCATTATCAATTTGCTAGTTCAGTTTTAAATTAGAAAGTTCTTAATGGTAGATACCTTACTAAGTTTGACTTTCTGGTTTTTTTTTCCCTTGGGTTTCCCTTTCTTCTTAAGTTTCCCTCTTTTCCTAGTTTCCTAAATATTTTAGATTTCCCTCTTTACCCTTTTTAATTAGGACTCAAATTGGAAGGTGTAGAAATTAACCCCCTTTTTCATTTTTCCCTTTTTAGTTAATAATTTTAAATTATCATAAAAAAAAATAAAACAATTATCCCCCCTTTTCTTAAATTTTACCCTAACATATTTTTATGAATTATTTAAATTGCTTACCCCCTTATTGTTACAAGATTTAACAAAGAGTATAATTATTATTTATGTTGTTTTTATTTTTATTTTATTTTTAAATAGATAGATAAAATTTTACCACTAGCATAATTTAGACTTAGACCTTAAATTTTTGTATTGTACGACATTTTATTAGGGAATTTGTTTTTTAATAATTATTAATGCGTTATTCATCCTAAGTCCATCTAGGTTCATCATTTATCATCAATAGCACGACGTGCCCTTCAGGACGCACTAGGTGCTCCAAGGGTGCCACTCACCTTAATTTGTTTCCCTTGTGTGATGTGCCCTTCAGGACGCGCTATGTGCTCCAACGGTACCACTCGCCTCTTTCCATTTTTCTTGCGTGACTTTCCCTTCAAGATGCACCAAGTGCTCCAAGGGTTACACTCTCCTCTTGACTGACTTCGTAGACATCAAAATCCCTGGAGTCAATACTCTGCCAGATGAACTTGTGGGAGATTAATTGCCTCTAAGGAATAAGGCCCCCACCTTATTTGGTGCCCCTTAGAATCATCGTGAGTGACTATCATAGTCCGCCCTCACAGAATCATGGGTCCTCTCAAACTAGGTAAACGTTAAACTACAGTTCGAGCAATAGCGAGAGTGCTAGTAGGCTGTGGCAGGGATGTTTTCCACACCTCTCCCTCAACATCTCTAGTAGTCATGCGTGACCCCTTTACTCCACATGTGAGTCTGGTCGACAAGCTATCGTCAGCCCACATCATCAACGAATCATGTCAGAAGATATCCATATAATATGATCTAATTAGATTCACTAATATCATAGTAAAACAATCAAATGCCAATGGTACACTCCCTGACTCGATCTAGATTCCAAGGCGTTCCATCGATGCCTCTACATCCTCGAGGTCCAAAATCCTGCACACTCAGTAAAACTGAGTCAATAACACTTGTCTATGTCAATGCAGTAAAACAACATGTCATCAACCTATAACACCTCATAATCAAAATCAAAAGTTTTAATAGCATAATAATTCATATCACTTGCGAGCAAGTGTCCTCAAAGAATAAGTTCACTGAGTGCACCAGAGCGGGATATTATATACACCCCCTCTTGGTCTAAACTTCATCCTAAATTTTCAGAGTATAAGTGCCAAAATAATGTGTATCACAGTATCATAATTCTATCTATTAAACAAAAATGGAAATTGTTGGCGCATATCATATGCATCTTCCCAGGTCGTCGACTGTGGACTATAGTTTTCACACTAGACCTTGACCTGATCTACTATTCGATATCGTAGCTGTCGAATGCGATGATGTAAGATGCGAATTAGCTCAGCCATGAGCACCCCCTTGTCCAATACCTGCAAGCAACTCATGTCAATAACATGTGTAGGATCACTAATATAATGGCTCAAAACAGATACATGAAAAACATCATGCATACACCTCAAAGAATCAGGTAAGGCTAGTCGATAGGCCATGGGACCCTTTCTCTCCACAATCTTGAAAGGTCCCACTAACCTAGGAGAGAGTTTATCTCCCTTTACAAACTTGATCAAACTCTTATGCGGTTTAACCTACAAGAAGACTCGATCATCGACCTCGTAACTACGGTCAACACAATGTGCATCGGCATAAATCTTATGTCTATCCTGCACTTCTTTAATCCTTTGTCTTATTGTTTGCATTTTCTCTTCCATTTCTTGGATCGCTTCTGGACCCACAAGGACCCTATCCTCAAGCCGATCCCAACTCAAAGGCATCCGACATGGTCGGCCGTAAAGAAACTCGAAAGGCACCATATTAATGGTGCTTTGGAAACTATTGTTGTAAGCGATCTCCACCAGTGGTGAGAATTCTTCCCAATACTTTTGTTGGTCCATGATTTACATGCACAACATGTCCTCCAAGGTCTAGTTTGTTTGTTTGGTTTGCCTGTCATTCTCTAGGTGATACGCCATATTGAAGTTAAGTTGGGTTCTAAAGGCCTCTTGGAAACTCGTCCAAAATCGTCCAGTAAACACCGATCCTCGATCTGATATAGTCCTCTTAGGGACTCCATGCAGCCTCATAATCTCACTGATGAAAACCCTAGCTATGTCACGTGCTTAATACATTGTACGCATAAGAATAAAGTTAGCACTCTTCATCAAGGTGCCTACTACTATGAAAATCAAGTTATGTATCCTTGCCATCAGTGGCAATCCAACAATAAAATCCATCGAAATAACCTCCCATTTTGATTCTAGAATAGCGTGTGGTTGAATTAATCCTTCTAGGTGTTTATTTTTAGCCTTTACCCATTGACATTATAGACATTTGGCCACATAGTTGACTATGTCTTCCTTCATTACCTTCCAGAAGAATAAGGGTTTAAGGTCTTCCCTCATCTTCATGACTCCCGGGTGAGCCATGTCAACTTCTCTATGAGCCTCACTCAAGATCAACATCCTCAACTCGTCATTCGACGGTATGTAAATCCAATTTTTAAACCTCAATAATCCATCATCATCAAACAAAAATCTTTGAAATCTTGGTACCATCATTGTGTTTTGTCTGATAAAACCCTTGGCCTCTTTGTACCAGTCATCGTCATGTTGTAAAGTTAGAATCTTTTCATGAAAATTCGTCTAAGGAGGCAACACCGAAAATATGTGTGGTCTCCAACTCAATGCATCTGCCACTTGGTTCACTGTTCCTTTTATGTAAGTAATCTCGAAGTCGTACTCCCTAAGCAATTCTGACCAACACCATTGTCGTGCGTTCAGGTCGCTTTACGTAAAGATGTGTTGTAGTCCACAATGGTCAGTCTTTAGTTCACATTTTCATCCAACAAGGTAGTGTCTCCAAACCTTCAAGGCATATACGATGGCTAAAAACTCCAAATTGTGCGTCACATAGTTCTCCTCATGCCTTCTCAGTTTCCTTGAGATGTAAGCGATCACTCATCCGTTTTGCATCAAGACCCCGCCTAAGCCTTCCTTGGATGCATCAGTGCATACCAAGAAGTCCACATTCATGTCAGGGACCTTTAGTATTGGTGTTGTTTTCAACAACTCCTTAAGCGTCCGAAATGCTTCCGCGCATTTCTCCGTCCAAACAAACTTCTTGTTTTTCTTCTGCAGTTATGTGATTGGATTTACTATCATCGAAAATACCTCGATGAACCGTCGATAGTATCCCACTAAATCCATGAAGCTACACACTTCCAGAACATTCGTCGGCACAGGCCATTCCATAATAGCCTCAACCTTTGCTAGATCCATGGAGATGCCTTCATTGGAGATGACATGCCCTAAGTAGTGAATCTTCAATTGATAAAATGAGCATTTGGACAACTTCCCATACAATTTGTGCTCTCATAGAAATTGTAGTACCAAGCGCAAGTGCTCGTCATGCTCCTCCATCATCCGAGAGTAAATCAAAATATCATTAATGAATACTTGGACGAACTTGTCCAAGAACTCTCAAAACACCTCGTTCATCGAACTCATAAATACCCCTAGGGCATTTGTCAGTCCAAATGGTAAAATAGTAACCTCGTAATGTCTAAACATCATCTTAAAGGAGGTCTTAGGGACATCATCCTCCTTGATCCGTAACTGGTGATATCCTGATTGCAATTCGATCTTTGAGAACACAGTCGCACCCTTCATCTGATCGAATAGATCATCAATCCTCGGCAATGGTGATCCAGAATTAGATCCAGGATCCTGACAGGGCTCAAAAAGGCTCAAAAATGAAAGTGTTTGAAATTCGACGAAACCAACGCCATTGCATCTGTGTTGTCTTCTTGATTCTAGCCATATATTTACTTCATCAAACGGGCTTCGTATGCGAAAGGTATCGTGTTCTGTCTGAAAACCCAAACAGGCAAAAAAACTGGGTGACTGTACAATCTGTACAGTTTGTACAGTGCCATGTGGCAAGCTAACTGTATAGGTTGTATGGCTGTATAGATGACATGGCATATTCTGGTGATGACACATGGCAGGTGATGGAGCACATGATAGGTACAGTTGGACCAGTTAGAGGGTGACACATGTCACCACTGTAAGGGTGACACGTGGCATAGGGTAACGTGGCATGGATGACGTCAGCAGGTTGACTGGGAAGGTACGGTGACAAGTGGTAGAGTACATGGTAGGTAGGTGGACGAATCAGTGCTCGACAAGTGGAATCATTCTCTGGTTTACGTGGCCCATTCATGGGCTTCCATGTGGCACCCTATGGTTGGCTCTCCGGTTTATGCAAAATTGGTTGGAGTCCACAAGAGTCGAACCCCGGACCTCCTCCTCCACGCTACGGACTGGCAGGACCAGGCTAACTTCCTGCTCCACATTGTTACTTAATATATGTATTTCATTTGATTTTATTTAAAATGAATATGTTGCAAATGGCGCAAAAAAGGAGGGGGTTGGGGCTAAGACGTAGCTCGTGGTCCCATAACCTCCATATACCGAGAGCACGGGGTTTAACATGCACGGGAGTTGGATAAGGGCCATCCCTTGGACCCTGCGCCAACATGTAACCACTGCCAATGGAACTGGGGCCTATCCACCAAATTTGGGCATGGGGATTAAGTTTGTTAGCTCACGACCCTATGCCTATGCCCGAAGACCAGGAGCCACGGACAGGGGGCTAGTGCATAACGGATGGAGCGCCTGGCCACATGGCCATCCACCATATGACCAAGGGCACGCAAGCTTGGGGGTTGCACCTAAATATTCGTGAAAAGTGGGCTTTTTGTTATATAGTTCTGATTTTTATTTGATTTTAGCCTGTTATTAATGGATTTTGGTCATTTTTGGGAGATATTGGACATTTTTGGAGCCCAAATTTTGGGAGGAAGTTGGGGATGGATAAACAACTTCAGATATATAAAAACTAGGCCTGTTTGAGGCCATGGAGGACGATCAAAGCAGAGTTATGCTAAAGGGAAGCCAAGCCCAAGCCATTTTTATGCAGGGAAGCTATTGAGGAGCAGACGCTTGCGGGCCATTTCTGGGAGCTCCGGACATCCGTTTTGCATGTTGTTTTCTTTGATGGGTTCTAGAGATCCGGAAGAACATGATTAGATGAGTCTTGTAGCCAATTGGCACTGCAGCGGTGTATTTTTGAGCTTTTGAACAGAAATAAAGAAGCCTCCCCCACAGAGACAAAGGCCTGGAGACATAGGCAATGTTGTGACGAACTCTGTTATCAATCCTCATGTTATGGTTTGTTGTTTATTAATTCATTTCAGATCTGAATATGTGTATATGGTTGTCATAATTCCTCTATTTTCCTCATTCTTTCATTAATCTTCTCATATGGTTAATTAACACATGCAAATTAAAAAAACTCAACCATAGTCATTAAAAGATCCTACGGATCAAGTGGTATCAGAGCCAGGTGACATTTGGATTTGATTTTTTCATGTTAACCAAGAAAAATCTACAGCGTGGTGAAGGTGAGCTTGTTGCAGAGAATCCATTAATTGGATTGAGAAAGAGATCTTCTCACAGTGAGAAGATGGCATTGGAAGAAGGGATTTCTCAAGATGAGAAAGATTTCCTGAAAACTTTCCTTGCTATGTCGGAGATGGTGAAATTTTTGTACAAGGATTACTTGGAACAAAAGAGACCAGTTTTGGGTGAATATTCAAAGGTAAAAAGTGAAGAGGAAGAGGATCATCGTTATATTCCTCCTTCACCTCCATCATCACCTCCTTCTTCTCCTTCTTCTTCAAGTTCAAGTTGTAAATCTAATGGAAAGAAAAATGTTCATAAGAATAAGAATGAAATGCCATTGTTAAAACTTGATGTTAAATTTGAGTTGCCCATATATGATGGTGAAGTAAATGTAGGAAAACTTGACAATTGGATTAGGCAGATGGAGGTTTACTGTAGTGTGCAACAGATCAAATATGAGGCCACACAAATCAAGTTTTCATCTTTGAGACTTGTAGGTACAGCTCTCATCTGGTGGCAAAGAAAGTTACAAAATGGAACGCAACAAGTGGGTAAGGTATTTCCATCATCGAAGAGTTTCATTTCTGCACTTAGGAAACAATTCTATCCTTTGGGTTATAAAGAAAAAGCATTAATTTTATGGCAATCTTTAAAACTAAGAAAAAGACAAATAGTGCAAAAATACACCGATGGA
The DNA here is from genome assembly GCA_000966675.3 of Picea glauca. Taxonomy (NCBI): domain Eukaryota; kingdom Viridiplantae; phylum Streptophyta; class Pinopsida; order Pinales; family Pinaceae; genus Picea; species Picea glauca. The sequence goes on from JZKD02S1583833.1 coordinate 9,554, forward strand.
TTTCGAAAAATGGCATTAATGTTAGATATCCCTTTACAAACACAAGAAACTATTATGAAGTATATAGGAAGTTTAACTGTGCATATTAGAAACAATGCTTTCATGTTTGGAACCACTAACCTTGATGAGGTTTCTGTTCAAGCTACATATATTGAAGCAGGAAAAGCAGGTGTGTCAGGGGAATCATTGTCTTCAAGGAAAGAGGACAAGAGGAAAAGGCATGGAAATAATGCAAATGCAGTGACAAGGAAGGAAGGAAAGTCCTCTTGCAAGCATTGCAAGAAAGAGGGACATGATCATGACAGATGTTGGCAGTTGCATCTCGAGAAGAGGCCAAAGTGGTTCAAAGAAAAGAAGGAAATGCAGACAGTGGCAACGACAAGAAAACCCATAGACTTGGGATTGGATTCAGGTGATGAATCAAATATCTCATTGGTTGGTATGACAAGTAAAATTGGTGAAGGCATTGATTGTAGAAGCAACTTGTTTCATATAAGGGTAATCATGTAACACACTAAGATAGACACATTAATCGATAGTGGATCTCAATCTAATTTAATCTCAGAAGAATTGGTTAAGTAATTGGGGTTAAAAACACAACTACATCATAAGCCTTACACACTTAAATGGATAAGCAATCATCATCAAATGCACATAAAAAAGCAGTGCACAATCAAATTTTCAATTTCATCTAA
>JZKD02S1583844.1:0-10248 GCA_000966675.3 Picea glauca
CCTCACAAAACAACAATAAAGATGACCATAATGGTTGTTACATCTCCAATTTGTTTTCATCATCAATTAGAGGCCGACAAATATCTCTTATTGTTGATATCCATCCACCTAAGTACGCCAATCAGAGGCGGACACTTCCAAAATATCTAGAGATCATGTGGTGTCCCCAGATTTGAGTGGCCTTGTTACTTTCACTGGTGGAAAGTGGACTACATATAGAAGCATTGTTGGAGGAGATCAATGGGACCTTGCATCCTTTACAAAACTTTCACAATAGTATGTTCACATGAAGAAGACAAGTGTGAAGCCAAATTATATCACCATCACTGGTATCGTGTCTGCTTGCAGCCATGCGGGTTTTTGAATGAGGGTTGGATGCATTTCAAATGCACGAAAAGATAATGGTGGATCATTATGTAAGCATGGTTGGTCTGCATGGGCATGCTCGGTGTTATCACTTATTTTTACTAGGCCTTTCTCTATCCTAAAATTATCCTAAGCCTACCAAAAACCTAAACCCAAACAATCTCTTCCCTCCTATTCATTATGCTTTCTTTAATTTGTTTGAAAATGAATTTGCATTTCTTAAAGTTTATGGGAAAAATTATTAAGTTTTGCTTTATTGTTTTAAAGTCCTAATCCTATTCTGCGCTACATAATACTTTGGGCTACATAATAAATTTTATTCTGTAGCGCAAAGACCAAAATAAGGTATTATGATTCAACGCTACACTATAACTCATGATCACGCAACATTATCATTCCACCTAATGCACATGGAGGTTTTATGAGATCTTGTGTTTGGATTTGATCTAATTCGTATGCTAGAAGTTATCAATCAAAGCACATTTGTCAGATCATCATTTCAAAGTCGAATTGGAGGCCATTTCTCATTGAATCAACATACTTTCTTGCCCTATTTTCAAAACTTGTGTCTGCAAGTTTGTAGCAGCTGAAGGTCGTGTTTTTCAGCCAAGGTTCTTGTGGTTTTCTGCACGATGAAAGACACACGCAAACAGAGTGGAAACGTTCTGCGAATTGAACCTCAAGGTACCGAATTGCTTGATGCAGATCCATAAATACAACAAAAATTCCAGCAGGCGGGTTGGTATAACTTTTGTAAAGCATTGCAAGGGCACCACATCGAATTGTCTCTGGCGTTTGCTAGGGTTTTCAATGGTTGTATGGATGAGATTGGAAAGTTAACCTTCATGGTCACATACTGGCATATTTCTGAAGTGTTTCATTTATCTACTGAAAGAGAATGTCGGTTTTAAAAGGTCAAAGTGGAAGAAAGGCATTTGAACCAGTTTCTAAAACGTGAGCATACAAACCCTGACTGGAGTAGGGGAATTTCAAGAAAGTGGCTTAAGGATCAATGGAGAGAAGTCTTGAAAATTATACAGAGGTATCTTACCTGTGATGGTAGATATTCTATTATCAATAAGTTTCACATGAGATTCCTGTTGCATATTACTGGAGATAACAAGTTGAACCTTCCATTCTTCTTGCATAGAAGCTTGTTAAAGATGTCTGAAAATTTCCAGAAACAGCCCAATACTCCTGCCACTAGTCTAATTCACCCAGTCGTCATTAAAAGACTGGCCACACATGAACTGGATAATCTTATGATACTGTGGGATGCTTTTATCAAAGTTTGTGGCTTTAGTATGGCGGATACATAAATTGTTAGAAAACCTAAAAACTCAGAAAGAACCAAAGTATCTCAGGGCACACAGGAAGAAAAACAGTTTGGATGGATACAGACTAGGGCTAGGAGCAAGAGAAAAATTCCCATGGAACGTTATCTCATCAAGATCAGTTCCTAAGGAGGATGCCAAATTGAAGCAAAGGAATGTGGAACCTGCACATGTTTCATCTGAAATTAAACAAGTCTACACTAGGAGGAGGACTAGACAACATGTCATGAATGAATAGCCACTCTTAGAACCGAGTGTTGAAATCCCTATAAAGAAAAGGAAATCTCTGAAAAACAAAGGCAAAGAAAGCGAAACTTAGCAGATGCAGGATCCAAGAAAAATACATACAAGACCAACCATTAACCAGTTGCGACTGAATGCTAAGGAAATTTTTAAACCTGCCTTGAAAAAATAAAAAGTAGTTGTCATACATGATGATGAATAGAATTATAAAGCACGACCACCTCCCCCTGATCAGAAAGAAGATAATCCTCTAGAAAGAGAAAGGAAAGAAACATATCCATACTGCACAGTGGGTGCAAATTGACTTAGAGAAGTCACCAGTTGAAAAGCCACAGAAAAAGTTGAGGAAGAGGAACCAAGAGGTGAATCCAAGAATGTATGATAGGTTGAATCTCTAGATCTACATGCCGGAGACATTTTCTACATCAAATTTATGAAGGGGAAGCAACAAAAAACATTTTTGTTATCAAGAACAAAGCATACCCTGTTTTGTGATACACAACAACGTTTTATTATGTAGCGCAAATTTTTGACTAATGGAGAATTTGCATAAGAAGAAAATGAAATCTATAGGATTGCACAATGAGCATACAATGTTAGATATATAATATTTCAGGTGCATTTTGAAAACAAGTGATTATATGCATGGTATGCAAATATATAAGCGCTACATAATAGATGCTCATTCTGCAAGATAGTTTTTGGCCATCGAGGAAGTCTTGTTACAACAGTTGCCAAATAGTTTTGATCCAACATTCAGAAATCAACTTCGATGATTATCTTGAGCCCTTTTTGGAGGTTGTATCTAATCTTTTTGATGAAGTTAGAAGTAATAAGATATCATCCAACAACAGAAGATTCAAAACTAGTTATGAAGATCATAAGGTACGAGATTTTGTGGATCCATCCTTGTCTTTAGGGTGTTTTGTTTTAAGCAGTTTTGCTAGGTATTTCGATGGGTTTGAAAGTCTTGTCTTAGGAAGTCGAAATGCATATGTGATGTATTTCGAACCTAATAACTTGTTTTAGAAAGATATCTTGAAAGTCCTAGTTATTAGGTCTTATCCCATGATTTTTGGATCTAAGAAATTGTTGACCTATTCTTGTATTCTCTATATAAGAGAGACTGATACGATGTAATAAGGGGGGTTCATTAAGAGAAGCTCGAGAGAGCTGAGGGGCTCAACCCTAGGTTTTGGAAATCATGTTGTAAGACTTCTATTTTTATGAATTTAATGCTATATGTCTTGATTGGAAAATCAATTGTGTCTGATAATTAGTGAGTCTTTCCGTTGTGCTCTTTAATTCTTCCTCCTGATTAAATATGTTTATGTCTACCTGATGTATCAAGGGTCAATGTATTTTAATTCATGAGCAGTAGAGGATCTGCTGTAAATTCTTGTCTGACATAAATTATATTTGATCATTTTAATTCTGTGCTGGGACTGATTTCCAGTTATTGAATTTTCTGCCGAGTGAATGTGAATTAAACCTGATATATGATTGACATATTCATGAATGTGTCTCCTTCATTTCTTCATATCTCCTAAAACCTCGAAATTGTTGAGAATTGGATATTGTTGCCTCTTTTGCGAGAGTATAGTTTGTATTTGGAAAGACTTGTTGTGTTGACTCCATGACCAATCGTAGTTCACTGATCTGCAATTTGCTACCTTCTCCTTTCTCGATCAGTCTAGCTGATCCACCTACCAAACCTACTTTAATTATTCATCTTTCAAGGATTCAAATGGGTACTAGGGCTATTGTGGATATATGCTTTTGTTGGTCTATGATTAGTAGTATTTGAATTTGGATTGCTTTGGAATTATCCATCTCCCTAATTTTGTCTTTTCATTTGAAGTTTTTAATATATTGGTAATCCACAGATTAAAAAATAAAAAAAAGTTGTTTAATAGTTTCAGTTACTGGTTCTTTTGCTCTTTGGGTCTTGCACCAAAGTTAGTATGCATCATATTGTACTTTATTCTCAATCCATCTTGCCTCTGATTTAAATGGAACTATTCGTTTAGGTCAGGAAAATAATGTTTGATTTCTTTCCGTTCACGGGAAGTATTGTGTGAATTGGCATGCATTAGAATTTGAGGTAAGTGGAATGAATTATGTCCTTTTTTTTTCATTTCATTGAAGATTTCTCGAGAAGTCGAGGTAGAATCAGTGAATTTCCATCTACGAGGATTTACCATTATTTTATTAGTTTGCAGTTTCTTTGTATTGTTTTCTGGACTATAATTCTAGATGTGGTTGTTGTTATAGTATGTGTTGTGGTAAATGCTATTTTTAGAGCATCTTTAGCATGTCATGAGATAGGAATTAATCTTATGGCAATATCTATATTTGTGCATTTTTTAAGATGTTTGTGAATTAAGATATTCAACCTAAATTTACAAGGAGGTTGGATTGGATGAATTAAGTTCTGATTTTCATTCATGGGTAGAAAGTGTGATTTAGTGTTTTTAGAGACATTGACATAGGTTTAAATTTCCTATGAGAATAATGAACACATATAAAACGATTAAAAATGACTAAATTAGTGACCAAATAACGAGAGATAAGTGACCAAACAATGAGAGATAAGTGACCAAACAAAATGACCAAAATTCACATATAAAATGACCAAAAAATGAGAGATAAGTGACCAAAAATAAAACCAAAATTCACATATAAATGACCAAATGACAGTTTTGGTGACTAATTTTCAATCTCTTATCACGCAAACAAAAATGTGGTCATATTTATTTTGGTCATTTATAGCTTGTCTTGTGGTCATTAATTTGGTCACAATTAATGACCAAATTAATGACCACAAGACAAGCTATAAATGACCAAACTAAATATGACCACATTTTTGGTCACTTGATAAGAGACCGGAAATTAGCCACCAATGATCGCCAAATCAAAAGTGGTCATTTATATGCGGATTTTGGTCACTTATCTCCCATTTTATACTAGTGCATCATGAGGCATCTAGATACTATAAGGATATTCATACTGCACTAAGGTGTGGCCGAGGATTAGGTTTTCCTCGCCCTTGAGAAGCTTGTAGTTCCCATGCAATTACTTAATTCTTCCCTCTAATATTTCTTCCTAGAAATATTAAGAATTGAGTTCTTTGCAATAAGGAAAACGTCTGGGGTAGCTGTAGGGAAAATATCCACATCATGCCCTGGGTTTTTGGCAAGGTGGTATTTCAAGTAGTGGATTCTACCAAACATTTCCATTCCACATAGTTTGCAACTTATCTTTGTTATACTCCCATTTTGGATCAAATGGCTTTGCCATTTTGTAGAGCACTGATTAAATTTTTTAAATTTAAACCTACGATACAAAACAAATGGGGAAATTCATAATCCAAATCCACAAAAAACTTAAAGAATGTTGCAACTAAAATATCATAGCTACATAAGTGTTAAATATCCCATTAAAAAATGGCAAGAATAGGCATATCCAATGGACATTGCGAACCCTATAGTAAATCTCGAAAACAAAGAAAATAAAGGCATCATTTTTTCTACAAACTTAGGAATATGGATATGGTAGTTTGGAGCAAATCCCCACTCCACAAATGCTTGTTGATGGCAATGAGACTACATATTTCCTCTTGTTTCCTTGATGGAAAATGGTCATGGTACCCTCAGAGATTAATCCCATTAGTAACTTTTGGAAAATGAGGTTAAAAAGCGAAAATCACATCTTAAAGCGGGTTGGATATCAGTAGGGTGATAATAATCATCGTGCGCTAATTAAATAATTTATTGCAATACTTACAAATTATCACAATAATTCCTAAATTGGAATTCATTGCAATAAATATCGATGATATTATTGTTGAGTTGGGTTTTGGAGGTAATATTGCAATAATTTCTATATTATCATGGTAACTGTAACATTGGTTGACACTATAACCCAAGAGTATATCCAACAACCCACAAGTCAAATATACTAATAATTTGTGACTTGGCAAGGATCAAGGTGTCTCGAGGCACATACGATGGGACCTCTATCCAAAGGGGCATCTACCCTTCTAGAATTATCAAAATGGGCCAATGTCTCATTGTGAATTTGAACCCAAGTGGGGAGAGTGTGAAACTTACCTCCTCACCATTTGAGTTATGGACCCCTCGATAGATCTATTACATACTTCTTGTGAATTGTTTTGGATGCTAGAGGACATTTTGGAGAGGTATTCATCTCCTTCTTGTCCTTTGATAATAATCAATGCTTGTAAATGGAGATTAAGGCTCTTGTCCACTCTTATTTGATGGATGTTGTGTGTCTCTTTATTTTATTGATTGCATTATATGTTGGTTGGTTTTGAGCTCGTAAATGAGAAAACATGTTAATGATCTTATTATATAGTTCTTTGCATCAATATGGTTGAGTTAATTGGTGATGTTCATGTATAAAATTACTCACTAATTTCTCTGTCATATCACAAATCCTTCATCAAGTAATTATTTCCCTCTATTTGCCCAAAGGACAAGGCACTTAGCCAATCTTGTCTTCACACCCTTTATTTAAAGAAGATCACTAAACACACAAATCACTAATCTAATTTTCATATCTATGCTAATAGACAAATTAATGATTTGATCTAGGGAAACCTCCCTTGTGCTCAAGGGGAGTTGGTCTAAAGTGAAGGGAGGTTGTACTGAGGTGACAGTGGGTAGAACTTCCAAGAGTTCCCCTAGGGTTTGTACCAGGAAGATTGGACTTATCTTGTGTGTAGATCCAAGAGGTAACAATACCAATCATCCTTATTGCTCTTTGAATCCTTGTTTCTAGCCATGAACACATAGAACTCTTCCTTCTCCTTATGTTCAACCACGTTAGCATGTTTCTTTCTAGATTGATCATCGAAAGAATGCTCTGGGTTGTACTTTTCATCCCATAACTGCTTCTTGCAAAATCTACTTATATGGCCTAACATTTGTCTAAAGTTTCATGCATGTCTTGTATATTGCCCCACATGAAAAATGAATCATTACCATTTTGAACTTCGATAAACATCTCATTTGTTACCGCTTGATCAACATCACAACCCCTCAATTCTCCACATCATATATCACTTGGGCATCCACATCGATTTGCCTCTACAATTCTTTTCCCAATACAAGTATGTCCAAACCTCTGTATTCAAATATGGCAAGCATCTTATGTTTCCATATTTTACAATTTTGACCCTTAAACTTTCTGTTTTCATATAAACTAGCCATTTTCAAAATATTTTTTATATTCCAAAGATATTTTGAATAAGGACTATTTCTTTCTCTATGTGATTGTAACCTATGTCACATGATTTGATTTAGGCGACCTTGAAGTTCAAAAAAATTTGATAATGAAAAATTGTGATAAAATTCAACATTAAGTTCGAGATACTATAAATTTCAAAATTTCCAAAATAAAAAATTATATATAATTAAATTCAATGCTCGAGGGTTGAGGCAATCACTATAATAAACTCAATTCAATGTAATAAAATATACAATAAAAATTTAGTAAAAAATATAAGAAATACACATTCTATGTAATACAAAATATATTAAAAATGTAAAAATTTAACATAACAAAGTTAAAATATGTGTCCTTCATCGAAGCATGTGGCCACTGTCATATCCGCCGTCGAAGTATGTTGCCGTTGGACCTGTAGCTGCCCCAGGAGCCGTTGGATTGTGATGGTAGGTTTTGAATTGGGAGGAGTCGCCGATCGAAGGAGTTTTTGTCGCTACTGTGACTCGAGAGGGGTTGAGATCTGTCATTGGGAGAGAGGGAAGGATTTGGGAGGGGTCAAGATATGTCATTGTGAGAGAGTGCATGATTCAAGAGGGTAATTGGAACTCAGAGGCTTGAATGAACGAACGAACTGGAGGAAGGAAGGAATGAACCGACGTGTATGTTTAGATTTTTTTTTTTTTAATTTCCTAACCTTCAAAAAAATTTGAAGCTCAACAGACTTTAGTGAAACTGATTGATTTTCAAGAGAATATATGTGATGCAAAATTTAAATTCAATTTTGGTTCGCTGTTTCCCATGCAGTTTGGCGAACTTCAACGATTTTGTTGGGATTTGCTTGAAGTTTGGCAAATTTCAAACCCAAACCTTCAAATTCATTGAACAGGGTGACTTAGATTGTAACTCATAAGCAAATATAAAAGACATTGGAGCACTGTGTGCAGGTAGTTTCTCTCTCAACATTTTGAACTACCAAGCTAGCCTCATCATCCGGAGCTAAGTGCTAAGTAAGAGTAAAATGATTCAACTGTATTTATATTATATCTTGCCAAAGTGTAGAGAGAGATCGACTTGTAAGTAAAGCAAGCAAACACATATAATTAGGTCAGTCTCATTTTGTCTTTAATGATTTTAATTATTGGGTGTCAATTGTCACTCAATTCCGTTTCTTCATCTTGGTTTAATATGTTATCACTCTTAATTTTAGGGCTTCTCTAATTTTCCTCTTCATATGATGATCCTCTCGAGCAATGATTTTGGTGTTTATAAGTAAACTTTTTAAGCATTCCCAAAACTCATAAATTTCATAAACATATGTAAATTTTTCTAAAAATCTTTTACAATATAGAAATCTTCTAAAATAAATGTCTAATAATCAACAACAAACTTACAAATTTACATTTTTTTTTCCATGTCTTCACCAAATGGGCTTCAACTCCCATTCATGTATGGATAATCACCTACATGTTACTAAATCCTCTACCCCAATGCCTCTACTAAGAGTGAACCAAACTTTTCATGTCCCCAATCCTATCTCTTTTGCAGGCTAGTGGCTTAATCACTTCAATTCCCATGGGTAATACCTTACGCAAGGTGGCTCTACAACTCAATTCCTCAAATGGGCCAAGTGGTAGCAAATCGATTCTTTAAATGGACCAAGGATGACATGTTACCACACAATCTAGCACCTTATTGCAAATCCCTCATGAGGCACAAGACAAGTGGAACATTGGAATATTTCACCATTGTCACCTAGGCAACAAATTCCCTCTCTTTAGTGAAGGAGAAAATCCAACACAAGGGAGGCTTCCCTAGTAGCCTCCAAGAATCCCTAGGCAAGACACAATCAAGTCTATCCCCCCCCCTCTTGGTAACTACTCAAACTACCGCCAATGAAATAAGATAAACAAGGTATTAATAAGGTGGTAAGACAAATAAATTTCCACATTTGAAGATATGAGGATCTAGGTCAATCTAGGAGGTTTTCCAAGTCAAGGCTCAAGAGGATCCCCAAACACTAAAAATGAAGAAAAAACCTAGGGCTATTGTAAAACTTGGAAAATATGTTAAATTACAATAGGAAAACAAGTTATTAAAAAAAAATTAAAATCATCCAAATAACAACTAATAAACAAATGAAACAATAGGGTTAAACCATGGAATAAATTAGGGTTTCTTCATCAACAAAATAAAAAATTGAAGAGGCATATAGCAACCCTAGAATTCTAGCCCCAAATGGTTGTAATAATAAATAAACAAATTATTTTAGGGTTTTACAATGTAAATTATGCCAACAACATGCACACAAATTCAAAATGTCTAGGTTATTTATGACTGAAAATGAAAAATTGTTGTTACAAAACCCTAATCTAACCCTGGAATAGTAAAAAGAGAGTACAATTCATAAATTAATGATTGAATATTGGGAGAGTAACTAGTGCCTACTATATGTTTGGGCATATGGGGTCAATTAAGGATTCCTTTGGAGAGAAGTGAGCGGATTTTAGGGTGATATCTGGAGGTTTTTCACTACTAAGCATGGAATAACCTCCTAATATATTAAGGACAATTCAAGGGAAGTTTCTTCACTAGTAACCTTACAAGATATTTGATAAGAAGGGCTTGTTCAAGGAAAATCCAAGAGAATGCTCAACCAACACTAGAAAAACAACATTACACTTAATGCATTCATAAACAAAACCACAAGATGACAATAAACCACATACTCGAGAAATCGTTTATCCATCAAAACCCTAGCAATGAATATCCATGTAGTAGCAAAGCATCCACAAGAACATCTTCTCCAAATAATCACTCTAACTAGCCATCCATAACATTTTTCATAAGAGAGAATGTAGAAGTAGAGAAGTAGTGATATATCTCCACAAGTAGCAATGATTCAAGTGAAAAGTGCTTCTCTTATTTATATGAGAGATCTAGCACCCTTCTCACACAATAGAAGCCCCAAAAACATAAAATAATTCCTTTATCTCTCACAAACCCTAGAGATAAGGTAAAAATACATAAAAATAAATACATGATATATGAGTGGATA
>JZKD02S1583855.1:0-10248 GCA_000966675.3 Picea glauca
TTTCTCCATTACTTTATCATTTAAATATTCCTCCTTGACTTTGTCACCTCACTTTATCATTTAAATAATCTTCTTTTATTTTGTCACTTCACTTTATTATTTAAATAATCCTTCTCAATTTTGTCACTTTACTTTATCATTTAAATAATAATTTCTTCTTTACAAGATCTTGACTTATTTGACCTTTTGGGGCTTCAAGATGACATATGCGGGTCCTCCAACTTTGTAAGGCCATAACTCTAAAACCGTGAGGAGTTATGTGATGTTCCACATACCACCAGAAATGACATGACATGTAATATCCATATAGAATAGTATTAACTGCAAATATATAACACATACCATTATCCATCAAACAAACTTTGGTCCATTACCCAAACCTGGGTTCTCCAACTTCTCATGGCCATATGTCTCTAACCGTGAGGAGTTATGTGACGTTCCACATACCACTAGAAATGGAATGACATGTACTATCCATATAGAATATTATCACCTTCAAATATATTAAAAATCATACCATTATACATGAAAAATCCTTGGGTCCATTACCCAAACCTTTGTGCTACCAAAATTTGCTACCAAACTTTCTTCAAGGGTTGACAACAATCACTAAGGGTTGACATCAATCTACAATATAGCTCTCCAAGGTTTGAAATCAATGACAACCAACAATCCATACCAACTATCCATCAACCTAAGCCAACTGTCTGACATATCTGGCACCTCATGTTATTTTTTGCATTATGGGAATACTAAACTTATGCAAAAACTGCCACTAGTTTTACACCTTTTCAACTTGTTTATGGGTTGAAGTAATTCCCATTGAATGTGAAATACCCTCATTAAATATAGTTATTTAAATTATCCCCGACACTTAGAGAAGCCATCGTGGCTAATGAGTCACATAAAAAATTATTCAAAGCCCAATACGATCAAGTTGTGCGTCCTTGAGTTTTCTCAGAAGGAGACCTAGTTTTGGTCTATGACCAAGACCATGACAAGTTAGGAGAAGGAAAGTTTGAACCACTATGGCATGGTCCCTATGTATTTAAAATCACACTTCAAAAGGGGGCCTATGATTTAGCTGACTATGAAGGAAACACCTTATCAGAGCCTCACAATGAGATCTAACTTAAAAAGTACTATGCATAATCTCTACGCTATGTAGTTATTTTGTACTATATGTATCATAGTGTGGTTTGATATATTGTTCTTCCCTTTGAGTGATCTACCTTGTTTTCTTGTTTATCATGCTTGGTTCTTGATTGACATATGTAAAATAACTTCTCTTTCTATATTGGAGATGTGGATGGAGCTAGTCGTAGCACCCAGAACCTTGCTTCCACTACCTGGGTCATTTTCTCACCGACAAACGAACTAGTGAGTTCAGGGGGAATCTTCCTAGGTCCTACAAACTAATAAAACTTTAGAGTATAGTGTGGTTATTGAACTCATGTTTGAAGATTTAGCTTTAGGAATTCACTATTTTGTTGTCCGGTTGGACTCCCAACTGGTGGTTTCACAATTAAAATCGGTTTACTCTATCTTCCATACTTTCCTATTCTGTAAGTATTTGAGGGTCAGTCTCCTTGAGAAAGCATTAGATTTCATTTATTATGAACATATTTCAAGGGAATTCAATTCATTGGCTGACTTGTTAGATACTTATGTATTGGATTGGAATCTACTACATTAAGCACATCTATTAGCCAAGAATCCATGTACATACATAAATTCAAAAACATTTGTACACATAAGTAGAAACCAAAAATTAAACGTCCATATATACAAGGAGCGGGAAAAATACATATCATTAAAGTAAGTGTAGCATGACATAATTGGGTCATATTCCCATACATCTAGATATAATCCACAGAAAAGGATAGTAAAAATATATGAGAAGCTATAACATTAATCATCATGGGAAGTTCTATGATCGTGATAACAAAGCACATCCCTGGCCACCTTCCACAAAGGTAGGAGAAATGACCACAAAAACCAATAGTATTCCTCTGCACTCACAAAAGAATTTCATCTATATGCGGTAACACAATTCCAATGGTCAATCCTTCAAGGTTCCCCTCGAGATCCTCCAATAGCTCCACTTGTGGTCCTCCACCCTACTGTAATATGGATCCCCCTCATACTTCCCACGTATGTGAAGGGGAAAAATCCATTCCAAGTGAAATAGTGCACAATCTGCAAATCCACACGATTAGTCATGTTACACACAAAAAAAATTCATATATTCTAAAAATTCTAAAACATTGAATATTCCAAAAACTTAAAAATACATGCAAACATGCACATCATTCTTATCGACATCATCACTCTACTCATCCCAATCAATTAGTACCATGTCAGGATCCTGTTGAAATTCTACACCTGTATAAGCATAATTGTCCACTAATAGGATTTGTCGATCCCACCAACTAAAGAAATCCTCTGCAAAGTGTGGTTTTCGCCCTCCTCCAAGGTGAAACAACAAACCTATCCACTTCTTCATTTTTGGGTCCCTCAGCCACATCATTGGACATGAAACCCAAGGGAAAGAAGTGGGTACCCACTCAAAGAAGAATGAAACCAAAATTGATCCATTAAAGAACTATTTTTTTCATCCAGTTCTGCATCTAGTAAACTACTCCCTCATTCTCACCAACAACCATGTGCACCAATTGTACATTGTGGGGGTGAGACACATCACTACATAATTAACATGAATCTTCGAGGCCAAGTGGGGCCTTGTGCTACACTCCACTTGAGTAATGGTATACAGTATGGTCCACAATGTAAGATCCATCACCTTCCCAATTACATCATGTTTCTTCTCTTGCTGGTGCTCGGATGGAAATACTACCTCACATAGTCATCCATGGCTTCAATTGACCCGCCCCTTCCACTGACCAAAACAATTGAATCCCATCTATGGGACAATCCTATGAGAGAATATATTTCCTCAATATCTAGAGTAATCACTTGGTCCTTGACCATAAATATTGGTTACAAAGAGATAAAATGGGGGGTAAATATATAAACTCAATATAACAAACTTCTTGAGGTCATATTACAAGAAATCAAAATTTTTATCTCATCTCTTTGTAACCAATCCTAATTGAGGAGTAACAGACCTGATCGTGCCCTGCATTCCTGTAGTTTGTGACCGGTTGTGAATTGCAAGAGAGAAACTTGCGACCAACAATTTTGGGTCGCGAGTTGTAAAGGAACAACCTAGGACCAGGCAAAAGGATGTTGAAAAATCAAGGGAAAAGTGAAATAACTCAATGTCTTAGCTTACTAACCTCTATATGATTTCCATCAAGTGATCAGGTGGAAAATAATTGTATAACATCGGGGATATTGAAGCTATCCATGTATCGAAGGTTGGTGGTAATATGTGGTGTTTTGGCTGGTGGAGGAGGTGGTGGAACACATACCATTGAGGTTGTTTTATGGGAGCCTACTTTGGATGAGGATGATCTTCCAAGAAGGGATAAGGGGGCTCTGATCTCAACAAGGATGATTTGAGAATAGTTTCACCTAGTAATGTCACACCCAAGGGTGAGTACGAGGGGGTTCATATAGCTAGTGAAGGAAAAATACTAGGTATTCCTTCCAACACTAATGGAAGGCCCTATAAGTGCCTAGAACATTGAAGTGATTGAGGGTTTTAAATGGTTATTAAATGTGTATCTAATGTGTGAAATTTAAATGGATGGTCACTAAAACTATGCTTAATTCAAAGGTGCTCTAATCAAAGAAAATATATGAGAAAATGAAAATAAATGTTCTTATTGTGCAACAATTTTAATGCTTTTCACTTTAAATCACAATATGTGTTTCGATTTAGGGTGATTTTTTCATGTGATGGTTTGAAAAAAGAAAAATCATGTGTCCTATGAGACATAACATCCTTCCACTCAAATTAAACTAGGCATTCTAAAAACTTTCAAAGGATGGAGTCTGAATCCACTGAAGATGGCTAGTGAAGGTGTGGAAGAGTTAGTTATCATGAGGGGCCTTCGGGCATCTCCCGATGCAATTGGTGACATTTTCCAATGACCAATGTTATCTATCTTAGGTGAAAATTCATCCCATAAATGTCACCAATGTAGAAATCCTAATTTGGCCACTGAGTTACCTTTCTCAAGTGTGGGAAAGGGACTCTTAGCCTAAAAAATTCAAGGTTTGTATTCAAACAAGATATGGGTAGCTCAAGGATACTAGCAAAAAAAACCCAACCTTAGCATATGACCCTCCATGGGTATTTTTTTGCCTTGGATTTTTCACACTTAATGTAAAGGATTTTGAATCTCCCTTATACAACTTATATATTTTGAATGAGAAATGATTATGAGGATTTTTTGGGATGATTATCCCCACAATCCTAACCAATACTATTAATTTTTTTGTGACCTCTCAAAGGAGGAATTAAGTGTGTTGGTTAGTTGAGTTGTTTTTAGAGGGCTTAACTAATATCATGAACTAGTTAATTCACTTAAAGGAGTGATGGAGGAGGTTTTTAGACTTCTTACTCTTTCTAGTTCACCAATATCACTTTTGGGCATATGGTGAAGAGAATACTGGAAAAACAAGACTATTTAGGTTCTTTGTGTGTGTATGTCATATGAGGAAACCATGATGTTTGATACAAGAGTGCTTGGAAATAAAATTTCAATACTTTAAAGAAACTTTATCAATAGCAAATCATATGAACTTGAGTGGTTCTTACTCCGCCTGCTTAATTTATAAATTATGTGAATTGTTGCAATTATTTACAATACTCTCACTATGATGATTGAATTTTTTTTTGAAGAAATTGACCAAGTTCAAAGATGTGAACTTTTAAGGGTTCTTAATCCACCTAATTAACTTCTAAGTGATGGTGAATTTTGTAAATGACTACACAAAAAAACTAAACTTTTTGAAAAGGGAGGAATTCCACCCTCTTATCTCATTCTGATTTACTAAGATAGCTATTGGGCATAAGGAAAATATAATACTAGATGAAAGGATGATTTTAGGTCCCTTGTGTGTTATTTGTGAAAGACAAGGCAACAAAATAATTGATCTATAATCTATGCATCCATGTGCTATAACAAGTAAATAATCCATCCACTTGGAAATATAAAACATGTATGAGTCATCCTCCTACCCACTAAGTTAGCTAATTACTAATGCAAGAATGTAAAGAGAGAAAAACGATTTTAAGCCTACAATTCCTGAAAAATTAAGGCATGTAACCTAAGTCAAATAATGAACCTAACTAATGCTTAAAAAATGGATTTAAGAAAACTTGCATGGGTCTCTTCAAATACAATCACATAGGTTGTGAAATAGTATGATGTTACAATCCACACAACTCTAACAGAAAATCATCTCACAATCGCGAGACTTGCATCGGACAAACTAAAACAACTACACACGTTTTCACACTCACAAAAAATGAATTTCTAGAAAGAAAAATCACCAAGGGTGGTTTCCAAGTTGATGAACAAACTGATTAACTTCCTACAAGTCATTAGAATTTAGAAAATGACTAAAAGCAACCTAAGAAGAGATGTGGAATGATCTAAACCCAAGTGGGAATCAACAATAATTGTTGGGATATTTTTTTGCATGGGTGATCAAAATCTCCTTTGCTAATATAGGATATGAGATAAACACCAAACAATGATTATTTGTGGGACAAATGCAAGAGCATTGCTATAGAAAAACAAAACAAAGAAGTGTGCATAAATTCAAACTACAAATTAAACAAGTATAACATTCAAAAATAAAACATGGAGGGAAACAACAATACTTGTATATTAGTCCAATGTAAAGGCATGAACATGAGTAACAACAATTGGAGAGAATGGTTGGATTAAAATGAGCTCCATGGACAATTTTGGGGGCTAAATTTTTCCCATGGGCTAATTTTCCATGCTTTTCCCCAAAAATAGATTCATCAAATTCCATTTTTTCTAAAAATGATTCACCCAAATTCTATATAATAAAATTAATTTACTTTAAATATAGCCTAAGTTTTATATAAACTATATAAAATCATTAGAAATTTGAATATTTTTACAAAAATATCACCTAACATTTTATAGTGTGCATATTAAGGACTAGTAAGATTAGCCAATATTTCTATATTTTAAGATAAATTTCCATCCTTAAAATCATCTTTGATGAGCTCCAAAACTCTTCTTGGGATGGGTCCTTTTTCTTCTTGAAATCCCTCTTAAACAACAGTTAATGAAGAAGCCTTTGATGTTTGAGGAAAGAACTCAAAAACGCTTGAGGGTGATGAAAAATAGGGAGGACAGAGAAATACAGATGATCTCCAATCTCATTACTACATCATAACCTTGCAATTATTCTCTTCTTCAAATGCTACCCCATGGATTTCATTTATAGAAAATTTTGAACTCCTTAAAGAACTAATTCCAATGTGAAAGTTCTTCATTCAAAATGGAGATCCCATTGCTTGAAAGGGACTTTGGGAGGCCAAAGAAATTTTCATAAATGGGATGGGAGCTTGAATTTCTATTGTACATCAACCTATATCTACTTAAACTAGGCCTACCATATTTATTTCATCGAAGAATCCATGCCCATTCATGTGAGAAAACTTGCATGAATTCCAAAGGAAATGTTGTGCAAGTCACACGAGAGTCACTGGAAGAAACTCACAAAATTTTTAAGGGTGTTAGTATGGACAAGTGTTATAGAAAGATTTTCCTCACCCTATGCAACCTTGCACAAAGGGCCTTATTCCATTTCCCTGTGCAGAATTATCTTCCCTGTTGATAAAATCTAGAGACAAAAATTAATATTTTTCCACATGTACGCATCTTGCACACTATACAACATGCATATATGTGGGCGTCTCCACTACAGCTCGCATACATCAGGATTTGTGCCAGAAAATGAAAATTAAATGTCGGGTTTCCATGTCATGATAGGAGATCTATGATCCTTGGCCTTCCATATACTAGAAATGTTCTGAATCGGCCCTTTAGTTCCATTTTGAAGGCTATAAATGGGCCACTTCCGAGTTATGGAAAGAGTAGAAAGAATTCAACTTTGAGAGAAAAGTTACTTTGGAGGAAATTATTTACTTCATATTGAGTCTGCATCCCTTTGTCCTTTAAGTCTAAACATAGTGTTCATCCCCCAAGATCTTCCCTTATTGATCGATAACTTGATTGTTTCTCTCTTATGAGCTTGTCTTTGGTGGAGGATTGAAGTGGTGGAGGCCCAGCTGGAAGGAACTTAGTTTCTCAGTTCTGAACTGTGCTGACACGAAAGTTTGTAATATTTTCACTTATGTTGATCATTTATTAATAGAAATAATCCTTTCTCATCTAATTGATATCTTGAAAATATATGAGTTATTATCCATGGGCGTATTTGTTATGTTTATTAATGGATTATGTTATCTAATGTGCTAACCTTTTATATTATCACCATATGCTTGCTTTACTTGTTTGTTGAGAACTAGTTGCAGGTATATAGCTTTGGGTTCAAGTGCTCAACGGTGGACTTCATCAAACATCTGGATGAGGTAGGCCTCTTTCTTATCTCTCTTGCATATTGGTTTATATAGCATGTTTTTGGGATAGAGTTTATTTCTACATTCGTTTCCGTCTGTTGTGGTTTACCCTAGCCATAGAAAGATTTTCCTCGTAACAACAAGCTATGCAAGTGAATTAAAACCCACTTTGTGATATTTTTCATTCTCTTTTGAGGTGATGTAAAGTATCCTTGAGGTATCTTTATTATGTTGTATGCTTTCCAATTGAACATGTATTTAGACAAACGCCTAAATGTCTCTTATGAGTGAAATTAAGGTGATAACATTGTGGGAGTAGTATTGATGCAAGGGGGAAGATAGGTTTTCTATCATTCATATCTATTCAATGGAGTAATATTGAACTACCCTACATATGAAAAGGAGTTATATGGATTGGTTCAAGTAGTGAAGAAGTGGAAGTTCTATATATTATATATGGTACCATCATCCATACCGATCAACAAAATTTACAATAATTGAAAGTAAGACACAATAAATGGATGGGAGCAACACATAAGTTAGTTGATTATATATATATGCCACCAGTGCCAAAAGTTACAAATATTGGTTCCATTATGCACATGGAGTGATTCACTCAAAGAGGAGTTTGTAGAAGAAATTTTTTTAATTACCATCTCCAATATGAAATACTCTACAATATGGAGAATATTTGTGTACGAAATGAAGAAAGAGTAACATCGATAAGGGAGGATCACACCTCCAATGTTACCAATCATTTTGGTGTGAGGGAGACTGCAACTAACGTGCATAGGTATGTTTATGGGCCTAAGATGTAAGAAGAATTAGTTAGATTAATTAGAGAATATTTGTGTACCAAAGGAATAAAGAGTAACACCAATAAGGGAGGCTCAAACCTCCAATGTTACCAATCATTTTTGTGTCAAGGATACCATAACTAACTTGTGTAGGTATGTTTATGGGCCTAAGATGTAAGAATAATTAATTAGATTAATTAGAGGTTGTATATTATGTTGTACCAATATACCTAGTAGTAGGAAGAGAGGACTATACACTTCACTTCCAGTCATTGCAAGGCCATGGGAAATCATATCCATGGAATTTTTTGGGGGTTTTCCAAGGACAAGAAGAGGTCATGACTACCTATATATAGTAGTAGACATGTTTTGGAAGATGTGTGTTTTAATGACTTGTAATTAGAAGATCATCAAAAGAAAATAAGTTCAAGCTAGTTCTTTGAAAGAGTTTGGGTGCACTTTGGGATTCCAAGGAGAATCATTTATGGCTTAGATAATAGATCCTTTAGTGTATTTTGGACTTCATTGTGGGGGATGTTGGATACTAAACTGAATAGATCTTGGGTAGAGGTAGTGAAAATGATTTTTTTTCATCTTTGAATAGGTTATAATTGGTTTACATACAAACTTCTTATAATAGAGTTGTCCACACTTCCAGTAAATCTTATTTTAAAATTTGTTTTAAATATTTCTAACCAATAGCATTGGACATTGTATTTGGATATATTGTAGTAGGGGTAGTAACCTCAAGTAATGTATTGAAGGCATACAAATGCATAGACAAGTTAAGGAAAATACACCTATAGGTTCAAGAAAAACTAAAGAAGTCTCAAGAGAAATACAAGAGAAGAAATAATAAACACATGATTGAAAAATAATTTCCAAGTAGGAGATACAATTTTGTTGCACCTTAATAATGAAAGATTGCAACGAGAAGGGAAGAAAATCAAAGCCTTTAGATATGAACCCTTTGAAATACTAGAGAAGGTAGAAAATAATGTTTATATACTCAATGTTCCACCTTATGTGTACATTTACTTAGTAGAAAATGTAGAGAGCCTTAAAATCTATGGTTCATCCATGCTCAATGAGGATGAAGAGGGATAATTATAGCCTTCCATTGGAGTTTAGCACCAAATACATGGTTAAAATTACTATAGGACACAATTCTACAAAACAAGATTAAAATGTAATGAAGTGGTTAGTAACAACTTTGGTAGGTGGGTTTGAAGGGTTACATAACAATTAAGGACAAAGATAAGGAATTGTTTCCTCGAATCCTTCAAAAATAAATATCTTGGAGACCAAAAATTCTCCCAAAATGGGGGGGATTATCTAGAATGGATTTAGACAAGTACCATGTCATGGCCTAGTTTTGACTAAGTGTTGGTGCAAAGAAATAGAAGATGAATCAAGAGAAAGCCAAGAGACTAGAGAATACTTTGTATGGGGAGGATGAGGAGTCATATTACAGATCCTCTATGCTTATTTCCCTCAATCCTCTATGCATGTATTTAAATACACATGCTCTTTTTCAATGTTTTGTATGAGTGGGTTATAGATGGAAAATTCCCTAGTATATTTTGGAATCTTCTTTAACTTCTCAAGTCGCCTATATATGTGAGAATTGTAGTGAATGTAAATGAGGTTAATAAATATTCTAGAGAAAGAGACCATGAGATTTGTCCTAAGTTCTCATTGGACTTATGTTGTATTAGTCATTATGCTAATGCAATGGATACCTATCATATTTATGCATTTGTGCTCATGTTATCTAGATTATTTGTATGTGATTCATATTGATATGAATTCTGTGAATTATGAGAGTTTAAATGAATTTGATTAACATATAAGTATAATAATACAAATCCCGCTATATCTTTCAATTTCTAGACCTTAATTACATGGAAA
>JZKD02S1583866.1:0-10248 GCA_000966675.3 Picea glauca
TTTCCATGTATCTACTAACAACACCAACTGCATGTGAAATATCTGGTCTGGTACTCACCATCGCATACATCAACCTTCCTACTACATTAGCATATGTTACACGAGACATATAATCCTTTTCTTCATGACTAATAAGATTCCCTTGGACACCTTCAGTACTCCACCTTGAGCTCTACACTTATAACCAACATAATCTAGAACTCCCAAATATATTGAGTTCTTTCTATGTTCAGGTACATGCCTCACATATGTTAATTTTCTTACAGTATGATCATACATTTTAATCTAGATGCTACGAACCCCAACAATTTTATAAGAAAAATCATTTCCCATAAAAACAACACCATCATCAATAGATTGGTAAGTTGAGAACCAATTTCTATGAAGACACATGTGGTTGGATGCACTATAATCTAACAACCAATGTTGATGTTGACCTAAAATATCACAAGTAGATAATACTTCATCAACCGTACCTAAACCTAAACATAAACTTGTTTCAACTAAATTAGTTTCCTTTGCTTCCTTTGTAGAGTCTTCTTTGAATGCTTTATGTCTTTTCCAACAATCCTTCTTGAGATGACCAAATTTTCCACAGAGCCAACATTTTTTCTTACCCTTCTTTCCTTTTGACTTAGATCTTGGTGTACCTCTTTGATCTTTCCCTCTTTCTCTAGATCGACCTCTAACCACCATTTCTTCTATTGTTGAGGTTTCTTTATTGAATCTTCTCCTCATTTCCTCAGACAACATAGCTCCCACAACAATATCATAATCAATGGAATTAGTTGTGCTAAACCACATAGATGTGACAAGATGATCCCAAGACTCAGAAAATTAACACAATAATGTAACTTCCTTGTTCTCATCTTCATATTTTACTTCCATACTAGATAATTGACAAATGAGATGATTGAAAACATTTAAATGATCAACAATTTGTATATCTTCTTTCATCTATAATCTATACAACTGCCTCTTTAAGAAGATTTTGTTCGTCAAGGACTTTGTCATATAAAGACTTTCCATGTTGCTTCATAATCTCGATGTTGTTTCCTCTCCAACAATGTTAAACAAAACTTCATTTGCCAAACACAAATGATTGGTACTAAGAGCTCTTGAATCAAGATCATCCCAATCCTCGTCCGACATACCCGCTGGTCTATTTGAATTGCCAACCAATGCCTTTTGCAATCCTTGTTGCATGAGCAGATCCTGCATCTTGACCTTCCATAACCGAACATTATTTTTTCCGTTGAATTTTTCCACCTCAAACTTTGAACAATACACTTTTTCCATTAACACATACTCCCAAACCAAAGTCTATAAAACAAAATTTTCAATAGAAAAAAATAATAATATAATCTCAAAGTTAAACCTCAAAAAAGTTTTAAATCCAAAAATATATATAATATATTTATAAAACCCCTTTTAAAACATTCACCTTTCACACCAATAAATAAGCATATCCTCCCATTTATTTTGCCATACTTATAAACCATACATCATGTCAACCCTTTATAAGATTTGTCTTATGTGCATAATAAAACAAAGAAAGCCCTCTTAATTTAATATTGTTTAAACCTTTTACGATAAGACCCACTACTACTCCTTTTAGAGTAACTTATGTGACTAATGCTGCTCTCCTTGTATAGCGTGCAAGGCGTTAGTCCAAGAATCAACGATAAGACCCACTACTACTCCTTTTAGAGTAACTTATGTGACTAATGCTGCTCTCCTTGTATAGCGTGCAAGGCGTTAGTCCAAGAATCAACGCTCCTTTTGTATTGTTGGGAGACGTTATGCAATGCTCCCTATGTATGTTTTGGGGGAGTATCAATAAACATTTAAAAACCTCAATTTACATTAATTAAAGTAAGAAATTTTGACTAGTAAAGTCTATAGAGATATACATACTTCACTTTTCTTTAGATTTGAACATGTGACTTTTTTATGAGGAAATACATGTTCTTAACCATTAGGCCCACCATTACAAGTTGAAGTTTCCTTAACATTTGAAATTCACAATATATTTATAATTGAATATCTACTCAAAATCTTTGAATTTTTTTATTTAATATATATATGTGTGTGTGTTTGTGTGTATGTGTGATTGAATCCACAACTTAAAAGACGACAATGTCAAAACAACCAGAAATAAAAGTATGTTAAGTTTTACTACTCTTTTTATATATATAGAGTTAGATCTACAACTTAAAAGGCAACAATGTCAACATTGCATTTTTTATATTAATGGTGAATTGAACTTAAACCTCTAACCTTCCACAACTTTGAAGGTGACAATGTCAATATCCCATATTTCATTTTTTATATTAATGGTACATTGAACTAAAACCCCTAGCCCTCTAGAATAAGGTGGTTGTTTGATTGATTCAAACAACCAATCAGATGATTTATAACATGCAGTCGAGACGGGTAGCTAAATTGCAAGTAGCATTCAATATCCAATCCGCCTGAAGGTCACTGTTCTTAACTATGCAATGCCATTATTCCTAAAATATATAATAATCTATATTAGACCCGGTCTTTTGGTTATTACTGTTTGCTAAACGATAACTTTTACATTTTGACATGGGAGAGTTAAAAAATGTATGCATAGCTTTCTTTGCATTTTGTAATTAAAATCAATGGGAAATGCTTCCTCTTGTCATTTTATATAAAAAATTGACTTGTCTTGTGAAATCCCATGTAATTTACGCATTTTAAAAAGTGCCACGTATCGAATTGTTTTCATTGTGACAATTCTGTAGCATATTTGACGATGTCTTCCCACTTCTCGCCATACAAATCAATCAATCGCGCTAACTTGTGGATAATAGGAGGAACATAGGAGGATAGAGGAAATTTCAGACTGTTCTCACTGTTTCTTTCTTCGTCTTTCAGCTAAAATGCGGTCGAATTTCCCGGGGTTTTGTGGTTTTTCGAAGGGTGTTTTTTCATGCTTGTGCTTTGAGTTTAGTTGCAAGGCCTAGACACCATGACGATTGGCAATTGTTGTAGAGCAATGGATTGACGGATCTGTCCAAGCGACTTCATGAAGCCGCGGTGCAAGACGGTTTGAAGGAAATGACCTTGGTTCTGGTTCTGGTAGAGGGCATCAAGGAGGGGAGCCAAGGGACTAGAGGCTAGATAACACCTAAGGAATTTCGCAATGTCAAGGGTTTTTGTCTGTTACATAGATTCCTCAAATCGCTAGAGAAATATTGGTTATCTATATAACTATGTGGCTAATCAAGGCTGATAGGCGATGACAGTATAAGGAAGGAGTAATTTAAGTCGAATTTGTTCATATTTTAATGTGTAAGCCACCAAAGGAAGGCATGGAGGGGACAACCATTCGACACCATGAGCCCCTCCTCTTCCCATCCTAGGAGCGACCGCTTTTCCCTTGAGATCCCATAATCTATTAGGGAAATTCTTGTGACGCAACATTGACCAATTCCTAGTCTAAATCATGAATTCCCTTAGATCCTACCTAATGGTGTGCACTAGAATCTATTAGGGAGCTATTAGCGAAATTTTTGTGATGCACCATTGACCAATTCCTAGTCTAAATCCTGAATTCCCATTACCCTATGGGGTTGAAGAGAAGAGATCTTTCTCAAATACCGCCTTCTACAGAACCCCTCTTAGGACCCTTCTACAGAACCCCTCTTAGGACCAACTAGACTGGACTACTTAGGATGGATTTGAACTAAGTAAGTCTCCTCACAACAGTTTGTAAAAGTTTTATATTTTACATTAAATACAGCTTTCAAAATCTAGCCATCTAATTTAGGTGTAATCCATTATCAATAAAACTTAAACATTAATACAAACCTTAATATCAACGAAACATAACTATTAATATAAACATGTATGTTTTTAAAAATTTGCAATGAATAGTAAAAGCACCACCCATCAATTTTAGTAATTTCGAAAAGAGAAAAGCACACCAATTCATTTTAGTAAATCATCCTCACTTAAAAAATTAACTCAAGTTTACAATGCCTCTACTTCATCATCAATTAAATTATCTAATTTCAAGTTTGTTGCTTATGGCCAAGAAAGGTTGTTGACACAAAAAATTGGGAAGCCAGGGGAAGAAAGGGCAGTGTGATGCTCCTTCTCAATCTTCATTTCAGATCTCGCATTGATATTTTCAATTCCGCATCAAATATCATTGTCCATCCACTGCCATTTCCTCCCACCCTATCAAAGTTAGGGCGATCTATGTTGGAATAATGTAGAAATTAGTATCTATGCAACTATGTTGTTGTGAGTTGTTGTGTGCCTTTCCAATTTGAGGTTTGTTGGTGGTTTCAGATCCACCTTTGTAGGAGGTCAGTTCAAGGTTGTTGTGAGCACCTTTGTGCTATATAAATGTAATGATTGGTTTCAATAATTAATCAAGTGAGCTCTGCTTACGTATTCAGTTTGGTTATGCATCTATTGTTTAATTTGGTATCAGAATGTTTGTAAAAGACAAAATAATTCCTCATATAAGAGATTGCAAAACATCTAAGGAGACGTGGGACATCTTGAAAGTTTTTTACCAAACTGCTAATACAAACTGAGTTTTGTTTTTAAAAAAAAAATTGCTCTCAATCAAAATGGAGGAAAATGAAAATGTTACTAATTTCATTTCAAGAATCAAAGATTTAAAAGATAAATTGGGTGACATAGGAGAAAAGGTCTCACCCACTGATCTAGTAACTGTCACGTTAAATGGCATGCTAGAAGACTACCAAATGTTCATAATAGGTATTGCAACTCAAGAGAATGCTCCAACATTTGAAGAACTTGCAGGTATTCTTCTACAAGAGGAGGAACGTAGAAGCCATCTCACCGGAAAGCCTCCACATTCAGATTCAACATTGATGGCAATGGGTAAAGGAAAGCCTCGGGAACACAACAAAGGAAAGACTTGGGAACGCAACAAAGGAGGCAAACCTCAACATGCAAAAGAACATAAAGGTATGACATCTCCTCGGTCTCATACAAATCAGAGAAAGAGTGATTCATGTTATAATTGTGGAAAAGTTGGACATCATGCTAAGGATTGTTGGTATAGGCATAAACATGAGAACAAATATAGAAATCCGAGGCATAATAGTAATTTTGCTGAAAGGGGTGATAATGGTAATGATGAATTCCACAAATTATTCATATCAGATGTTGCTTTATCAGCTGAGACAGATGATGTGCATGCATGGTATGTAGATTTTGGTGCATCGATCCACATGTCTTGTAATAGAAACTGGTTTGACAGTTATTGTGAGACTAATGATGGTGCTAACATTTACCTTGGCGATGAATGGTCACATCAAATAAAAGGTTATGGGGATATCTATGTTACATTACCAAATGGTAGTGTTAAACAAATACAAAATGTAATGCATGTACCTGGCATAAAGAAAAATTTAATTTTTGTTTCCACCATAACAGATCAAGACATGAAGGTAGATTTTGTAAAATCACATTGTCTTGTGAAGGATGTAAAAGACCATTTTAAAGTAGTTGCTACAGGAGTCAGAGTTGGAGGGCTATACAAGCTCGATGTGATGATGAAAGGACATCAAGCTTTGGCTTCAACAATGATGCCAACAGAGGTATTGTGGCATCAGAGGTATGGACATCTAAACTATAATGATTTGTTACTTCTTCAGAAACAAGGCATGGTGGAGGACTTCCACTATTAAAGAATGAACATAGTGCATGTGATGGGTGTGCTTTGGGAAAGAAACACAGAGAAGAGTTTCCTTCTCACATAGATAGAAGAAATAGGGATATACTTGAACTTGTGCACACAGATGTTTGTGGTCCCATGCAGACAAGGTCTATTGGAGGAGCATATTATTTTATTATTTTCATTGATGATTGCACTAAATACACATGGGTGTATTTCATGAGAAAGAAAAGTGATGTTTTTGAATACTTTAAGGAGTTTAAAATTTTGGTTGAAAAGAAAACTGGCAGGTACATCAAAATTCTCAGATCAGATGAAGGGGGAGAGTACAGATCTGGGGCTTTCGTCAAATATTGCAAAGAAAATGGAATTCTACAACAGTTCACGGTACCACACACTCCTCAACAAAATGGAGTGGCAGAAAGGAAAAACATAACCTTGGTTGAATGTGCACGAAGTATGCTTCAAGGTAAAAATCTCAGTAATGGTTTTTGGGCTGAAGCTATTAGAATTGTTGTTTATCTGAAAAATAGAAATCCTACTAAAAGCTTAGATCATAAAAATCCATTTGAAGCTTTTTATGGTTATAAGCCTATTGTGAATCATCTGAGAATATTTGGAAGTAAAGATTTTTCTCACATTCCCAAAGAGGATAGGAGAAAGCTTGATGAAAAATCCATCAAGTGTATTTTTCTTGGTTACTATGATGAGCATAAAGCATATAAGATGTTTGATCCTAACATGCATAAAGTATTTCCAAGAAGAGATGTATTATTTCATGAAGATACAGGTCATAAAGTAGATAGTCATAGTGAATGGCACATTCCTCATGACTATATTATAGAAGATGCAGATGTAACACATGTACAGAAAGAGGATCAAGAGAAGGAACAGGAGCAGGTACAGGGTCAGGATCAAGAAAAGGTTGAAAGAACTACACCTCAAAGTAGAAGAAGAGATGCTAGTACCAAGACTCCAAGGAGGACATATCATCAGATTCATACACCTATCAGGTACAAAGATTATGCTTTGATGACTCAAGTAATGAACACTATAGAACCTACAAATTATAAACAAGCTAAAGAACATAAAGTTTGGATGGATGCAATGAAAGAAGAATATGATTCAATAATGAAGAATGAAACATGGGAATTAACAGAGTTGCCTGAAAACAAAGTTCCAATTGGATGCAAATGGTTGTTTAAATCCAAATTTAATGTTGATGGTAGTATAGATAAATATAAAGAAATATTGGTTGCAAAAGGGTATTCACAAAAAGAGGGAATTGATTATGTAGATACTTTTGCACCTGTAGCTAAGTTAAACACCATTAGATTGATGATTTCATTAGCTATAAAACATAAATGGAAACTACATCAATTAGATGTGAAGTCTGCTTTTCTGAATGGAGAATTAAAGGAGGAATTATATCTTGTACAACCTGAAGGATTTGTTAAATAGGGACAAGAACATTTGGTTTGCAAATTGAAAAAGGCTCTATATGGATTAAAACAAGCACCCAGATCATGGTATGAAAAGATAGACAATTTCTTTCTGCAAAACGGATTTGTGAAGAGTAAAAATGATCCAAATCTCTATATCAAGAAAGATGAAAAAGAACATATTGCTTTGATTTCTCTCTATGTTGATGATCTAATCATAACAGGAAATGCTTCTAAGCTAATTGATGAAATCAAAAAGCAGTTATCACAAGTTTTTGAAATGAAGGATGTAGGAGAACTACATTATTGTTTGGGTCTTGAAGTATGGAAAGAAGATGGTGTGACACTGGTTACACAAATCAAATATACCAGGGAATTTCTTCAGAGATTTGATATGAATGAATGCAAGGTGATGTCTACTCCATTAGAACAGAATGTTAAGCTCTGTAGTGATGATGAGACCAAGGAATTGGATGGAACTCTGTATCGACAAATGGTGGGAAGTCTGAATTATCTCACCACAACCAGGCCAGATATTGCCTACTTAGTCAACATCCTTAGTCAGTTCATGGCTAAGCCTCATGAGAGTCACTGGAAAGAAACAAAAAGATTCCTTCGTTATTTGAAAGGAACTATTGATTTTGGTATTAAATATACTGATGAATTTGATGTTAAGTTGGCAGGTTATTCTGATTCTGACTGGGCTGGAAATCTTAGTGACAGAAATTCAACCACAGGTTATGCCTTTAGAATTGGTTTAGGGGTCGTATCATGGAGCAGTAAGAAACAACCAATTGTTTCTTTGTCTACAACTGAAGCCGAGTACAAAGCCTTGTGCAGTACTACATGTGAAGCTATCTGGATGAGGAGAATTCTTGAAGACGTGGGAGAAGAACAAAAGGCACCCACAATTATCAATTGTGATAATCAAAGTTCAATCAAACTTGCTAATAACCCTATGTATCATGCCAGAACTAAGCACATTGAAATTCATCATCATTTTGTCCGAGAAAAGATACAGTCAAAAGAGATTGACGTAATCTATTGTAACACAGATGAAAATATGGTTGATATTTTCACTAAGCCTCTTGGAAAGGCAAAATTTGAAATTTGCAGAGAGTTGATAGGTGTGGTAGCAAATCCATTTCTCCATTAAGGGGGAGTGTTGGAATAATGTAGAAATTAGTATCTACGCAACTAAGTTGTTGTGAGTTGTTGTGTGCCTTTCCAATTTAGGGTTTTCTAGTGGTTTCAGATCCACCTTTGTAGGAGGTCAGTTCAAGGTTGTTGTGAGCACCTTTGTGCTGTATAAATGTAATGATTGGTTTCAATAATTAATCAAGTGAGCTCTACTCATGTATTCAGTTTGGTTCTGCATCTATTGTTTAATTATCTAGTCTTCAGATTGGATTCGGTTCACACCATTTTGAAATGCCTTGGTGTTCCTTCAAGTTCCACATCATAATACAAAGATGAATTATAACAATTAGGAAACTGACACACACTTATGAACAATGTAAATAATTGAATGCTACAATGCCTTTTTTTCATCATCAATTAAATTATCTAATTAGCTTATCTAATTTCAAGATCACTGCCTAAGGCGAAGAAACGTTCTTGGATTCGAAGGTTGACATAAAAATTGACACAAATTTATAAACAATTAAATTATGAACAAGGTAAATAATTGAAGACTACAATTCCTCTCCTTCATCATCAATTAAATTATCTAGTTTCAAGATCATTGCTTAAGGCCAAGAAACATTCTTGGATTCAAAGGTTGACACAAAAGCTCAGGAGGGATATGGCGAGGGGTCGAGAAAGGGAAATGTGATGCTCCAAAAGAATTTAAAAATACCAAAAGAAATCAACCATAACCTTGACAATGTTGGGCAGGTTCTCGAGGGCATGAAAAAACAATTTTCAAATACCAGTACTACTACCTAGCAAAGTAGAGTAGATTATAATATACAATTTGTCATAAGC
Organism: Picea glauca; assembly: GCA_000966675.3. NCBI lineage: Eukaryota > Viridiplantae > Streptophyta > Pinopsida > Pinales > Pinaceae > Picea > Picea glauca. The sequence goes on from JZKD02S1583866.1 coordinate 9,118, forward strand.
TAAGTAGAGTATATTATAATATACATATTTTTCATTAGTGAAGTAGAGTAGATTATAGTACCCTCTAAATATAATACCCCGTATGAATCCATTTCAAAATCCATCCAAGAATATGAATCTAGCCATTGGTGGCAGGACAAACTCTGCAATAGCAATGAAAGCCATACAAATGGTTAATTCTCATCATACAAATTAGTTAACAAAACAAAATCTCATTAATTTAGTTATGATCAAGAAACTAAACATGAATAGCATCCACTGTTTATGGAGACGTCACCCTGTTTATGGGGACGGGACAAGAAGAGACGAGTTGTCACTATGTTTATGGAGTTGATTGTTCTTGACCAACATCCATCCATCTTTCCAGTCTTGATTTCTCTTGATGTTGGAATGACAAGATTGTTGGATTACTCATCTTCGCTTTGTCTGTCATTTTCTATAGTAAATGAGATGAAATATGAAAGGCCTCCTAACTTAGCATTGCCTTAATTATTTGAAATGCTTGTGAGGCGCTCATAAAAACCAAATTGAAATGGTATCCATGACATGCTTCAAATGGAATCCTTGCTAATCATCTTGGCAGTCATTCCACTACTAAGTTAATCATGCAATCAAATATAATAGTTGCTAATAGTCTAAACTTGGAAATCAACTTGTCAGTACAGTAATTTTTTAATATGATTAAGTAAATGTGAACACATAAACACATAAACACATTCCTTTATAAAAGCAAGGAAGTTAATGGTTGAGATCACAACCCTTCATTTATTGTGACGGCGAAGAATATTCCATCCATATTTAATCATATCCATACAAAGCTCATTAAGAACTAAAAATGCCCCATTTCATATAGGTATACTCCTCTCAGGGTAACTAGCAACAACCACTTTATAAAAGTGGTTGATATAAGCACATTGACCCCATTAATTTGAAAATGTGCAAAATGACATCCATGGACGAATATCAACCACTTTTATAAAGTGGTTGTTGATAGTTGAGGGTGGACAAGCCTTGGGAAGACCATTAATATATTAATTAATTATTACATTAATGTAATATATATTAATAATAGTGTATAAAATGAAGTATTAATTTAAATTAATATATAATATAATTTATTAATTGAATGAT
>JZKD02S1583877.1:0-10248 GCA_000966675.3 Picea glauca
TTTTGAAAGTGGGATTACTAGGTGGAGTGCTGATGTTGATCACCTCAATAGGTTTCTTAGTGGCTTTACCTTTATCTTTTTGCTGAACAGAGGCTTTGTCTATCACCTCAATAGGCTTTTCAATGCCTTTAACCTTATCTTTATCTTTCCTTGGAACTGAAGCCTTGGGTAAGACTTCTGCTTCAACAACTTCCTTGAGGGTTGATGATCTAGTAAAAGACTTCCTGATTCTGATTTTCGCTGGTGGAGCAGGTGAAGGGAAATACAACTTCCTTCCCCTCTTGGCTATGGTTTTGGTGGATGAAGGGATTTCTTCCAATTCAGGTGTAGGAGGAGGTGAAAAATCTCTCTGTGGAGAGTGATGAACCTCCCTCTCTTCTTCTTCAATTTCCTTGGGGGTTTCTTTGTCTTAAGTAGTGGGTTTTCTTTTTCTGTTCCTGCTTGTTCTTGCCGGGGAAACACTACTAGATGGGAAATGGATTTGCATCCTTGATTGAGGGGTAGAGGCTATATCTAGCTGCATATGGGTAGAGACAATGAACTGTTCCCAATGAATGTTCCTTTACCCCTCATTACATCACAACCTTTGATCCCCTGTTTATATCCATGGAGACACCTCAAAGGAAGAAGTCTCAGAAGGGAGGGAGTGTGGTCAGGATTGAACCTTCTGACATGCACATGTTTGATGCCGAGCCAATGGTCAGGGAGGTTTTCCAAAGGGTTGGCTGCCTCTCTTTTTTCCAAAACATGCAGAGGGGACACCCTGAAGTAGCAAGGAAGTTTGCATTACACTTTTATGGCATTAAGACTAAGGTGGGAAACCTTGAGTTTGAAGTGTCCGAGGCTTCTATTGCAGCAACCACTGAGATAGCTAATATTGGTGAGAGGTGGTTCAAATCCATGATCTTCAATGCTGCCTTTTCCAAGGACTTCCTTAAACCAAACTATCAGAAAGACAATTTGTCTAAGGGAGTGCCTAGGAGCCACCTAGTTGAAGGCTTTGATAAAATGTTGAAGATCATTCAAAGATATTTTACATGTGATGGAAGGTTTAACATGATATACCAGTATCATATAAGACTCTTGCTACATTTCACTGGTAAGGATGCAATGAATATCCCTTTTTATCTATTGAGGAGTATGGGAAATATGTCTGAGAGAGTCCAAGCCAGAATGTTAGCAGGCTCATAAATGACCAAATCTCAAATCTTCCTTTTAAAAACAAGGGCGCTAAAAACAATGGGAGATATGACATCAACTGATTATGGTGAATTATGGTAAAGGAACATAGGACAAAGGTGCGCTACAGAAACTCCTAGTGAGCTGGCAACAACATTTTCAAAATTTGATTTGACCCCCTTAACAGACATAGGGACAACATGGAAAGGATAATTAGTGTGAGTGGATGGAGTGATATGTGAGGTCATTAGGATCATGGGGTCGGTTATGCTTGGTATCAAGTCAAAAGGTGAGTCAAAGACATGAACCATAAAATGAACCTAGGCTAAAATCATATGTGGGCCAAAAAGTGAGCCAAAACCCAAGTCCTTATTTGTTTAGACTAATCTAAGCAAATCACAAAAAGAAAAATAAAGAAAACCTAAAGACTAAAGGATAAAAATAAAAACCTAAGGGATAAAAGACCCAAGACAACTTCATGTGATAACACTGTGAACACTAAATTTCTTTTTCTTTCTTTTTCACGTTTTTGTTTTCATTGGATCATGAAAATTTTATGTATTCATACTTTATTTTTATGGCTATTAGTCCTATAATGAGGGATATGCAATAACTAGAATGAAATTTCAGACAGGGTTGATTATAAGTTGTAGTAGTTATGTTGCTATCTGCCTTATAATTAAATGAATTCAATCAACCCTTTATTGAAAATATTGTAGGTTTAGCTATGAACCATTTTGCTTGGCTTTAATTCATCTTTCCAACTTGTGTATTGTTCCACATTCCTTTCCACTTTGTTTTCTTTCATAGTGTACATTTTGTTCGGATGTTGCTAGGTGATATATTGATCTATTTAAGTGGGGTCTTGACTTTGAGCTAAAGATCATCGTCCATGGAGGTCAAAATACATAAGCAATTTTCATACATTGTTTCTTCAATCAAACATTGCTTTTATTGCAGTGGATGTTTGTATTTGTTCATAAAATCTTTGGATTTGAAGACCAATATAGCACAACCATGGACTGGAGTTTCGAGTACTTTTATATCGGTTTTTGGGTATTTTTAAAATGTTCCAACAAGTTTCCTGGACGAGGGAGAGGGGAGATGCACATGGAGGACACGTGATAGAAGCCCCAAATTTTAGGGAAATTCAAGGGGGATGGGGGGACATTTTCATGGAACAACCTCCTGGTTTTGTGACAGATTGTAATCTTGTTTGTTGACCCCAAAAGTCTCTTTATGGTTTGAAGCAAGCTCCTAGAGCTCAGTATGCCAAGATCAACCGTTTCTTTCTTCATCTTGGTTTCAAATGTTGTGAATATGATTACAAATTATATGTACATACTCATGAAAATGCATTGATTATTGTTGTATATGTTGATGACCTTGTCATAACTAGTAATAACATAGATCTCATTCTTAGATTGAAGAATTGTCTTGTTGCCTTTGATATGACAGATCTCAGTATTTTGTACTATTTTGTGGGTTTTCAAGTATTACCTTTGTCCGATGGTTTATTAATTTATCAATCTAAATATGTAATAGATCTCTTGACACGTCTTGAGATGGAAGATTGTAAGCCATGTGCTACTTCTTTTCAGTCTAGAGTTAAGTTGAGTAAAACTTGTCAATCTCCCAAAGTCTATGCTACTCTCTATTGACAACTATTTGACGGTCTTATTTATCTCGCTAACAATCGATTTGACATTTATTTTGTTGTTAGTGTGGTTTCTCATTATATGCAGGACCTCGGAGAAAGGCACTAGAAAGTTGTCAAAATGATTGTTTTTTATCTCAAGGGTACCACTCATCTTGGTATCAAATATTTTCAAAATTCATATTCATTAGTCGACTTCACTGACTTCAATTAGTCATGAAATAATGATGTTTGAAAATCCACCTCTAACTATGTGTTTCTCTTTAGAACTAGACCATTGGTTTGTTCATGCAAGAAACATAAGGTAGTCTCTCTGACGATTACAGAAGCAGAGTATCATGGTGTCGTTAATGTAGGCACTGAGGCAGTATGGATTGGCCAACTCTTGGGTGAACTTGGGTTTCCTGTACAAACCTGTTGATGTGTTTTCTTGACACCCATCAACTAAGTGATTAGGGTAAATATATGAACCTATGTTTCTATCAAATGGAGACCAAAATTTTATTAAATTTGGAAAGTGCCAAATATCCTTCACCTATTGATCACAAAGACCTAATAAGTTTTAAAAAATCATAATTAGTCTTACAACTTTTCTTCATGCAAGGTCAACAAGGATGGATTTTCTTTTGAAAAAAAAGAGAAGAAAAGACAAACAAATTTGTTTGTGTCCATCTTGCCACTAAATAACCCTATGTCTCAGCTTCGTCCAACATTTTACAGAATCATTTTACAGAATCTAAAACATAGGTCATATGCCCAATATATGCCAATTTTCTCCATACTTAGTTATTTTCCTTACCTTTTTCCTTACTCTCCACATTTCATACTTACTCATTTTCCTTTCTCTCCTTAATCCATACTTAGCCATTTTTCCCATTTTTCCTTCTTTCCACTCTACTCTCCATACTTAGTCATTTTTCATTACTCTTCATATTCCTTTACACTACTCTCCATAATCCTATACTTATTCATTCTCATGAATGCGGATGCGGGAGACCTTCCCTCATGTCCACCTTCCACTCCTAGGCCCACAACCTGCAATCCCGCAATACTCAATTTGCACTTCCCACTTCTGCATTACCCAAATTGCACCCTTCATGACTTGGTCATTTTACTTAGTTTTACACTTAGTTTTTACCGAGTCCTATACTTAGTTTATTTTTTACTTTTGAATGCATATGTGGGAGCCTGTACTCTCATTTCCACCTTCCACTTCTAGTCCCATAACCCACAATCCCTATATACTTAATTTGCACTTCTCACTTCTGCATTACCCAAATCACACCATTCATGACTTGGTCACTTTACTGAGTTTTACACTTATATTTTACTGAGTCCTATACACTTAGCTTATTTTTTGCTTTGGAATGCAAATGCGGGAGCCCATATTACATTTTTTCTACATCACCCTACCCCTGCAAGTCCGCAACCCCGCAAGTCTCAACACTTTAGTCACTTTTATTAAGTTTTACTGCTCGCATTACCCTACCTCCACATTGTCCTATTTATATGTAATTCTATTTTCTGATTTTATTATTTCATGAAATTATTCATTATATTCCTAAGTTTTATCCCTTTCCCCTCCTTTGGCATATTGGAACATGTGGCAGTGACGTGAACCTACCATATTGGGACATGTGCCAGTAAGATGGACCTATATCTGGATGACACGTGGCAGTGAAGTGGACCTATCACATTGCGACACGTGGCAATGAAGTGGCCCTACCCCTGGGTGACACTTGGATGATATTTATTGGACACAGATGACTGAGCAAGTGACTTGACATGATGACTAGGCGATGATGTGGGAATCAAAAGTTACATTGTGCACACGCTACAAAGGGCTCCATAGTTCTCTCTATTTCACACACGAATAATATGAGGATGCATTTTTATTATAGACATGTATGAGTACTATTCCCCAATACATGAGGGATAAATGGGGCCGGTTTTTAATCAAGGGCTTAGAATTCATGTGCATAGAGCAATGATTGTTGAGTGTCCATCTTCTAGAGGCCATAAATTTTGATCTCGATGTTCAAATTGAGAAAAGGGTAGCTCGTTGGAAAGATAGAGACGATAAGAACACTTTGGAATTGGTTTCCATGGATGAAATTGTGACTATTATGCCTTAAAAATTAAATTATAGTCGAGACTATTTTCTAGCTTGGCAACTAATTATTTTTGGAAAATTGTTTCTTAAGAAATTTTTTTGAGCTTCTAAAGTGGGTCCCAGTTGATGATAGGAACACCTAAGTTCATATCTACAAAGGGGAAAATAAAAACCTAAATCCAACCCTAAAGAAGCTTCAAGAATATTATAAAAGAAGAGGTGAAATACATTCAAGAGGTTGCTTGTTGTTGGCAGTCAGAAGTTTTTGTAGTGGTGGAGAGCTCGCAAGAAACAAGTTTTACCTTTCTAAGATTTTGTGAATTAACCTGCTTAATTTTTTTTGTTGTCCTTCTTTCTTATTGATTCTTTCCATTAGGGTTTCCATGTATGTTTGGCAACAAGAAGATTTGATTCTAATCAACTCTTTCTTTAGATTCTTCTATTCATTTCTCATGATATTTTAGGTCCAAAGGAGAAAAATCCCTACTTGTAAAAAGTAAAATGCATTTAATTTAGTTTATGTAACTGTCATCAAAATCTTGTTGAGGTCGTTTCAACCCTCTTGTATCAAACATTGCTAATCTTATTACATTTGAGATATTGTTATTAATTTTCCCCACATAGAACTATTTAGGGCATTACATTATTGATCTTTCAGACTTTGAGTCTAAAGCATGAGATTTCAAATGTGTGTCTATCAAAATCGTTTTTGAGTTTAAATGTGATGATCATTTTAAGTTCCTTGATGACCTGTCCATTCTATTTTTCTTTCATCTTGCAAAGTCATAGCCGATTTTGGGTTCACATCATTTCAGAAGGAAGACAAAATATTTGTTGAAAGAAGACTCAAAATCATGTAGATACAAATCTCTACAAACATATTTATCTCTTTTTCTTGAATGATATGATGTGCTTGACAAGTAGATCCATATATAACATGTATATCTCTATATAGGAGTCTGTACATAATGATTTCATTGGAAGAGTTGTTGAGATTTTCTATTGCATGCATCTAAAATCAGAAACATAATCTTCCATATATCAAGAAAGAGGAGTACCACCTCTATAAAAACACAGGGGGATTTATCCTCATGAATTTATCTTAAAAACATTAAAACAATTTTTAAATCAACAAGACATCGACTATACTCTACTTTGACAATCAAAGTGCAATTCAAGTTGTTGACAGTCTTGTTGCACACAATAAAATGAGCATGTCGAGCCCCATGATCACTATTTGAGACAATTGGTTCAAGAGAAAGTTGTCACTCTTGTCTACTATAACACATATGATAAGATTTATGATATCTTTACTAAAGACTTGTCTGAAGATAAGTTTATCAAGTTCTATACTCTGCTTGGGATTCAAGAAATTACAATTATGGGGGGTTGTCCTATTGACTTAATTTCACCTCCTGAATCTCTAGAGCCTTGTGTTGATGAGCAGTGTTGGAACCTCAGGTTTTGATGGTTCATCACACTTCTCCTGGAATCAGTCGATCGGACGATTCAACAACAACTAGAAATAGTTGTTCAGGTGATTGATCGGACAATTGAACAACAACTATAAACAGTCGGTTGGGTGATCGATTAGAAGACAACATCAATCGGTCAGGTGATCGAGCGGAAGATGACATCATTCGGTCAGGTGATCGAGCGGAAGACGACATCAGTTGGTCGAGTAGTCAACTAGCTTGTCGGTTGGACAATTGACTAGTAGTCGAAGACAATTGGTTGATGGATCGACCAACCGAGAAATAAACTACATGTTATACACATGGATGGTCAAGTCGAGAAAATTTGACGAGCCAATTAGACATCACGGTTTTGACGAAGCCAACTCTAACCATTGACAATTGTGTGTGGACAATATTTTTTCGGCTTCTAGGAAATTGGTTAGATCTTGAGGATATAAATAAAGGACTTGATGGGTCATTATCATGACATGTGATGGTGGAAACGTGTCCCCCCTAGGTAAATTTTTCCCCATACATTTCTCCAGAAGGGGACATGGGGAAACATTTCCCCAGGGACCCCCTTACCCCAGAGCGTGGGAAACATGGGGGGAATACCCCCCACCTTGGAGGATGCATCCCCATGGAACATTGGTATTTTATGTTATTTTCATTGGTGATGATAGGCATGCATTATTTACTCTATCAATGCTTCTTGGCATCTTTAGTTTTTGTAGATCCTTTATATATGTTACCCTTGAAGTAGGTGCTTCAAGGTTGATTTTTCCCTTGTTTGTTTGATTTACATATTTATTCTACAGAACCAAGAAATGAGCTTGATTTGATATCCTTCAATGCTATGAGTTTAATCTCTCATGTATGTACATGTTAGGGACCTAACCCATCACGTAGGTAGAATAATATATTTCCATGTAATAAAGGTCAATATTAATAAAGCCTAGAAATAAGGAAGAATAAGTCCAATGTAAGAAGACCTAATAGAATCTTCTGCTTCTAGAAGGATCTTCCTCTCGATGGTTCTTTTGATAGAAATATTTAGTATAAATAGGAGTCAAAGGTATGAGAACTTTTGTCTTGTATATTATTGTAATAGAGCTCTGCTTTGCTGGAGGTTTCCCCCTCAAAGAGGCAAGTGAACATTGCTCTCAGTAATCAAGTGCTCTTTCTGGTGATGTTCTGGTATCATTTTGGTATTATTGTGGTGTTGTTCTGATTATATTGTTGTCCCTCTGCCATTTCTAGCTATTTATTTTTGTTCTGCATACATTTTTATATTTGGAACTGGAATATTACAAGTGGTATCAGAGCACCTTCGTCGGCATAAAATTGTGGGTTAATTTTTTTTTCTAGGGTAGAGACATATTCCAACGTCTTTAAGCTACAAAGATCTGTCGTTAGGCATATAAACCTGCGGTTGGGGATTCATACACACGATAAATACAAGTGGTACTTAAGCGCACATCTGTTGGCCACCCTTGTAATCCCTGTTGGTACCCCTTAGAGTGGTAGCACATCAAACATCACTTGTATACAGATCAACCTACATCTCCTGAATCCCTCCATAGATAAACCGATTGATCGCCTGACTGCTACAGTGCCACCAAGAAAAACACTTGGGAAGATACTCTCTAGTACCTGGGTAGTCGGGTAGTACAACTAAGGGCACAGTCTAGCCTTTTTAGTTAGTGCCCTGAGATATTGGTTCGAGTACTGTTGTTGGACCCCACACGTATATTAGAGAGATATAACACAGGGAAAACCCTTGTCTACAGAACCCTTGAATACCTAACCCTTGGGACTGAAACAAAAACAGAACATACATTATCTATTGTGACACAACTGTGTCTTTTGCATTCGAGTTGCAAAATTACTACTCATTGCTTCCTGTTAAGCATTTGGGCATTTCATCACTGCATTATTCTTCAGATCGAAGTTTGGATCCTGTTGGAACCATTATTTGAGACCTATTCCATTGGATTCCTCTCTTCACCCTTATCGCAATCATACCTATCTTTTTCAATAATTTTTGTTTTTGGACCCGACCCCCTTCCAACACCCTTATTTGAGATTTACCCCATTGGATTCAACCCGTTGCCCTAATCGTTGTGATACACTTCACCCATAACCCATTTTCTGTGTGGTCCCACCCTCCCCTTTTCGTGTTCCCTCGTTATCATGGCCCATACCCATAACCAAGACTTGGAAGCTTGCCTCACTACCTTGCACTTTAATTTCATAGAAACCCAACAAGAAGTGCGACAACTCAGTGCCAATATTTCCACCATTAATCAAAGATGCATTCCTCCATCATTGTCTCAATCGTGGAACTCAAACAAGACATTACTACCCAACTTGAATCTGTCACTATGACGATCTGCGCCAAGCTGCATATCCCTACAGATCTTCCCTTATTTGACCCACCTTTGCATACCGAAGGTGAAACTTCCTCTCATTCCCAAAATTTCAACCCCATCACTTTCAGCGTGACCTATGCCTTCCGCGCGTGGATGTGACCAAATTTGATGGATCGGATCCCACTGGATGGGTAACTCAAATGGAACATTATTTATCTTTGTATGACATTATAGATGAGTTGGCCAAACTCCAGTATGATGTTCTCCATCTAGATCAAGAATGTTGGCAATGGAGAAAAAATGCTCGTCAAGGGTATGTGGCTTGGACACACTTTGTGGCACAACTTTATGCACACTTTGACACTGACACCAACCATTTAGGCCGTTTGACAAAGTTGAAACAATTTGGCACAGTGGAAGACTTTACAACTGCTTTTGAGTGACTGAATTTTCTTACAGAGGGCATGTCTGATGCTTTTTTCTAAGAATGTTTTATCAGTGGCCTCAAGGAAGAGATTTGTGCTCATGTCCTCATGGATCGGCCTCAGAGTTGGGTGGAAGCTACTAAAAGATCTAAGGAAGCACAACAAGTTGTCTCTTCTCAAAACCACAAACCCTCCTTTATTCCTCACAATAAACCAGTAACTCCCACTCATCCTTCTACTCCACTAAAGATCCAGAAATTGACCAGGGATGAAATGGATGAACGCCAACTCAAAGGCCTTTGTTATAATTGTGATGACAAATATTTTCTGGGACACAAGTGTAAGGAACACAATATAATTATGGCCATCTCAGAGGATGTTTCAGAAGAGGATATTGAGGCTCCCCTTGTGTCTATGTCACCTGAACCCACTAACATAACCCCTCCCTTAGACCCTCCTGAAGTAGAACCGATCATTTCCCCAAATTCTCTCACTAGCTTCTCTGCTCCCCAAACCCTCAAGAGAATTGGTTACATCAAGCATAGGAAGGTCATCATTCTTGTTGATAGTGGAAGAACCCATAATTTTATTCATCGTCGCATTTCCCAAGAAACTAATTGCTATATTTGTGCAGTCAATAATTTCCAAATCATGATTGCCAATGGTCGTGTTGGTCACTATAATTGCTTAATTAATTTCAAACAACCAAGTGAAACATAAATTATCAACCCAGGGAAGTCTTTTGCTTCAAAGATAGCTGCGCACAGTGTATTCTCAATTCCAAAAGTACTTAGTGTTGCAGTAAGGAAATCATTCTATCTAAACTTGCTGAAGTGAACTGAAGCTCTGAATTGTATCACAAGAAAGAAATCTTCCTATTGCAATTCTTTATAGTTCAAATTAAGAATCCTGGATTACATTTAAAATAATATTGCAATGGGTAAGAACAACTCTCTTGTAATCAGAGAACAAGACCCTTATTCTCAAACAGAGACTCAGTACTAACACTCTTTCATGAAAGCAATAATGCAGAAAACAATAAGCT
>JZKD02S1583888.1:0-10248 GCA_000966675.3 Picea glauca
AAACAAATGACTGAAATATGCTTACAGACAGAATGGAAATAAACTAGCTAGGGCGCTGGTAGCTTATCTCTGAGAAGAGATGTGGCTGCTACTCGCATCCGTGAGAAGATGATTACGATGAGGCTCTGAAGGCCCTTTTTACAATAAACAAGAATGCCAAAAGTCCTAAACATCCAAAAAACCTAACCCTGGGAGATGAAGCACCAAAAGTCATGTGGGCCCCGTTTGGGTAAGTTGGTGCATCAACTTCCCGGGGTTGTAACTTTTGCATATGATCTTTGTTTTAGGCGTATGATAGCTCATTGGAAAGATCTATCCGAGGCCTATAATGCTCGAGCCAAAATACCCAAAAAAACATCGTTTAGGGCCTCAAAATGGCCCCGAAAGTTCAGGACCCGAAAAAACTGCTAAAAATAGTAAACTATCGAAAACTGAAAAACTGAAAGAAGCAATGGTGGGGGTTCAAGTGGAACAGGTGGGTGGCCACCAATATCGATTACACCATGTATTTAGCTTCTTTTCCTTTTTGGCAATCAACCAGTGCTAGTCACATTTTTTGTACAAGTTTGGCTTCAAATAGAAACCCAAGTACTTCAATTTGTGGTCTATGTCTGTCAGCGGGCAAGGAAATAATTGAGTAAAATAGTCTTTTTCCTGCTCAGATATACCACAGAAGGACATCGTAGATTTTTCAGCTATTCCAATCTTTACAACTTTACTCCTTTGAAACTACCATTTTCTGATGCCTCTTTTATAAACCTACTCAACCCCTCGACAATTAAAAGGAAAATGAGAGGGGATAAGGGGCACCCTTGTCTAAGACCTCTTCTTGGCTTGAAGAATGGGAATGCTGCCCCATTGATTAACATAGCAAAAGATTCTGAATTAATGTAGCTCATCACCCAAACAACAAATTGATGACATAAACCCAAGTGTATAAGAATAAGTCTAAGGTAGATCCAACTTAACCCTTTCATATGCTTTGGAAAGATCCACTTTAATAACCTTCGATCTTTGGTTCATGACTTTGATTGAATGAAGGCTTCCCTGAGCTATCTCAATTGCCTTGTGAATTTCGCGTCCCTTTAAAAACCCAAACCGTGCTCTAAAGATTTGTTTTGATAAAATACTTTTCAATCTTCTAGCAATAACCTTTGAGATGATGTTATAGATGCAATTGCATAAAGAGATTGGTTTGAATTTTTCAAAGGTTGTTGAATTATCCTCTTTAGGGATTGATGCTATAAAGGTTGTGTTGTAACTTGTAAGCTTTAATAATTTTGCTTGTGGTTCTTGTAGCCTCCACCACCCTTCTTAAGTCTTCTTTTATGAATTCACAATAGCCTAAAAAGAAATCCACAGGAAGGCCATCTGGCCCTGGACTTTTGTCCTTTTGAAAGCTCTGTAAAATTTGTTGCAGTTCTTCTTTTCCAACCTCTTTCATCAACACTTGATTGTCCTCATGATTGACAAAGCTAGGAAAGGAGTTTGATAGCCTTATTACCTTAGCAATTGTAGCTCAAGAGTCCTCTTTGAAAAGGGTTGAGAAGTAATAGACTCATTCAATTGCAATATCCTTAAAATATGTTGCCCACCTACCCTTTCCTTGATCAATTTTCCAAACATAGTTTATTTTTTTTTCTGCAGTTTGCATATCTATGAAAAAACTTGGTATTCTCATCACCCGCTTGTAACCATAAGGCTTTGCTCTTGAGCCTTCATTATTTCTCTTTTTCTAGTAGTATGTTCCTCTTCTTATCTTCCAGGAGTTTTACCTCTAGCTCSTCATCCTCATTCAAATAACCAAAACCATTATTGTCKTAAAGTACTCTAGGGCTTCCTTCACTTCTTAAGGGTCCTATCATCTTTTTTCTTTTTATCTCTTGCCCATTGAGCAACTGTKTTTTTGCTTCTTTTAGATTTTGGTGAAAYTGAATAGATGCAGGTTCTCTYAAGTGTTCATCATAGGGTTTCCAACCATCTTTGAGCTTGTTTACAAACTCCTCCACCTTTGACCATTTTGGGTYCAGTTTAAAGGGGTTGGCAGGTTTCTCTTGTGTAGGTGCTAATTCCAAAACTACTGGATTATGTTCACACTCCCCTACCAAGGCGACCCATTGTTTATCCGAATGACTTCATCGAGGAATCCTTCAGAGATTAAGAACCGATCGAGCATCTTAACAATTCTAGCTTCTTCGGTTCTCTTGTTCCTCCAGGCGGGAGCCAACTTTGTTGGTTCATTATCCAAAAAGCCTTCTTCTTCCTTTTTTATTATAAATAATCCTCAAAGACAATCCACTTGTGCTACTTGTCTCCATACTTCAGAGGCTCCTAGAGAAAAGTTTAAGTCTACCCCCACCACAACTAATCCATTTTGAATGCATTCCATTTTGAAGAACTTATCCCAGTACTCCACCCTGTCCATATAAGGTCCATATACATTCAATACAAAAATCTCTTTTTCCAGATCCAAAGTGAAAAGGGAAATTCCTAGACCTGTAGGAAAAGCCCATGAATTAATAAGGCACAGGAGCATTTTTGCCACCCAATAATGTCCCTTCTCTATCTCCCAATGGCATCTAAAACATTGAATTCCCACCCTCCTAACATTTTTGAAAGTTCTCGAGTGGCTTTCTCTCCAGCAGTCATGATTTCTTGTAGCATGATAATAGATGGTTTTAAAATCTGTTGTCTTTATTAGGCCTCTTTATGGCCAATTTTTTTGAGGGATGGCCAACCCTCAACAATTTAGGGTCAGGAAAATCATTTTAAACCCTCATAAGGGGCATTTTCTCTTAAGAGCCCCTATCAAGGATCACTGTTTTCTACATTCGATTTTTGAAAGCCCTTGTTTTTCAACCAAGGACATGTAGGAATTCCTTCCTCTTCTACATTTGATTTTTGAAAGCCCTTGTTTTTCAACCAAGGACATGTAGGAATTCCTTCCTCTTTGATTTGCTTTTTGATCTTTCTCTTCAAGGAAACCTAACCCTTGCTCCTACCTTCCCATGGAAGTCAAGAGTACCTTTGCTCCTAGGTTTGAGATTATATTTTGTGGATTCCAAAGGATTTGTATCTCGTATTGTTTCTTGGGCCTATGTATTCAATCTTGGATTTGCAGAGGCCCCTTCGTGGGAATTTTGATCTCCCAATGGCTTTTCGATCCCAGTGATAGGTATGACAATTGGGGGATTAAGGTTTGTTACTCTGGAGAGACTGGGCATAAATTCACTCTTCAATTCCAAACTTTTGGATTGTACCTCTAAATCAAGTCCCAAATATCAAATTTTCAGAGGATTTTCTTTTATTTGGAGAAAGAGATTGTAAGTACTTACCCGAATGTGGCAAACAATCCTTATTGTCGCTAATTGCATCTAGATTTAGTGCCTTATGCTGGCCCGTGACTGAAGGCCTAATGTTTTGCTTCCGAAGGTGTATCCCAAGGACAACTGGTGGATACCTTGTCCCTCAATTCCTCCTAGCTAGGATTATGGGATTTTTCCATCCATTCCTCCCCCAAACCTTTCATTTGCTTCCTCTGAGCCCAAATCTTCCTCGGAGTTGGAAAGTTCGAGTGAGCTGCCAGGTGCCCGTAATTGTGGCAACGCTCACACTTGAAGGGTATACCTTCATAGTCTAGGGTTAGATGGAAAAGGTCTACTCTTTTTATGACCATAGTCTTCACTAGTCCTTTACTAGTCTTCAAACCCACAAGAATCCGGGCCATTCCAAAATACCCCGTGTCATGNCAGTTTAAAGGGGTTGGCAGGTTTCTCTTGTGTAGGTGCTAATTCCAAAACTACTGGATTATGTTCACACTCCCCTACCAAGGCGACCCATTGTTTATCCGAATGACTTCATCGAGGAATCCTTCAGAGATTAAGAACCGATCGAGCATCTTAACAATTCTAGCTTCTTCGGTTCTCTTGTTCCTCCAGGCGGGAGCCAACTTTGTTGGTTCATTATCCAAAAAGCCTTCTTCTTCCTTTTTTATTATAAATAATCCTCAAAGACAATCCACTTGTGCTACTTGTCTCCATACTTCAGAGGCTCCTAGAGAAAAGTTTAAGTCTACCCCCACCACAACTAATCCATTTTGAATGCATTCCATTTTGAAGAACTTATCCCAGTACTCCACCCTGTCCATATAAGGTCCATATACATTCAATACAAAAATCTCTTTTTCCAGATCCAAAGTGAAAAGGGAAATTCCTAGACCTGTAGGAAAAGCCCATGAATTAATAAGGCACAGGAGCATTTTTGCCACCCAATAATGTCCCTTCTCTATCTCCCAATGGCATCTAAAACATTGAATTCCCACCCTCCTAACATTTTTGAAAGTTCTCGAGTGGCTTTCTCTCCAGCAGTCATGATTTCTTGTAGCATGATAATAGATGGTTTTAAAATCTGTTGTCTTTATTAGGCCTCTTTATGGCCAATTTTTTTGAGGGATGGCCAACCCTCAACAATTTAGGGTCAGGAAAATCATTTTAAACCCTCATAAGGGGCATTTTCTCTTAAGAGCCCCTATCAAGGATCACTGTTTTCTACATTCGATTTTTGAAAGCCCTTGTTTTTCAACCAAGGACATGTAGGAATTCCTTCCTCTTCTACATTTGATTTTTGAAAGCCCTTGTTTTTCAACCAAGGACATGTAGGAATTCCTTCCTCTTTGATTTGCTTTTTGATCTTTCTCTTCAAGGAAACCTAACCCTTGCTCCTACCTTCCCATGGAAGTCAAGAGTACCTTTGCTCCTAGGTTTGAGATTATATTTCGTGGATTCCAAAGGATTTGTATCTTGTATTGTTTCTTGGGCCTATGTATTCAATCTTGGATTTGCAGAGGCCCCTTCGTGGGAATTTTGATCTCCCAATGGCTTTTCGATCCCAGGAATAGGTATGACAATTGGGCGATTAAGGTTTGTTACTCTGGAGAGACTGGGCATAAATTCACTCATCAATTCCAAACTTTTGGATTGTACCTCTAAATCAAGTCCCAAATATTAAATTTTCAAAGGATTTTCTTTTATTTGGAGAAAGAGATTGTAAGGACTTACCCGAATGTGGCAAACAATCCTTATTGTCGCTAATTGTATCTAGATTCAGTGCCTTATGCTGGCCCGTGACTGAAGGCATGATGTTTTGCTTTCGAAGGTGTATCCCAAGGACAACTGGTGGATACCTTGTCCCTCAATTCCTCCTAGCTAGGATTATGGGATTTTTCCATCCATTCCTCCCCCAAACCTTTCATTTGCTTCCTTTGAGCCCAAATCTTCCTTGGAGTTGGAAAGTTAGAGTGAGCTGCCAGGTGCTCGTAATTGTGGCAACGCTCACACTTGAAGGGTATACCTTCATAGTCTAGGGTTAGATGGAAAAGGTCTACTCTTTTTATGACCATAGTCTTCACTAGTCCTTTACTAGTCTTTAAACCCACAAGAATCCGGGCCATTCCAAAATGCCCCATGTCATGGAAAGAGAAATCGGTTTCATAGTATATGCCAAGAGCATTGCCCATTTCCTCAAACACTTCCTCTGACCTCAAGACCAACGAGAGTCCTGGAATTCTAACCCGCACTGGGAGGATATCCACTCAAGCAGATCGGGCATCTAAAAGTCGACATGCCATTTTTTTTTTTAGAAAAAGAGTTGGTGAACCCCACTTCCAATGTTGTTGAAGGATTTTATCAACGTTTGCCACCATTTTGAAGACCCACACCAACCAATCCTTTGCCAATGTCATGATATTTGGAATGTATCCAACCATGGGCTCGAAGTTGGATATGGTCCAATCCTGTAAACATTCACTGCTTAACCGTCTACCTGGAAATCGACCTATGAGCGCCAATTCTTGCAATTCCATAATGATATTAAGCTTGATTTTCGCACCCAAATTCAGAACGACAGGGTTCTACAGTTTTTTAATACACTTGTGTCTTTGGTGTTTCCACTCACCTTTAAGAAGCTATGATCCTATACCCCTCGCATCAGCGGTTGAGGAGCCACTTAGATGCTTAATTTCCAAAAGCTGTCCGATAAACCCTGCCTTCGTTTGAACTTCTTTTCTTTCGATTGAGCTATAGTAAGGGAGTTCAAAGTCTCTGTAAGAATCCATAAAAGGAATAGTGGTATGAAGGCCATCATGCGGTCGAGTTAAATCCTTGTCCTTGTCTATCCTAGGATTTAACTACCGAGGATCTACATGATAGTGTACCTACCTTGAATTGAAGAGCCTTGGGAGAGTTGTCAACTAGTCCCATCAACCCTTCCTTCGTTTAATCCTCCACCTTGGAACCATGGTTAGATAGTGCCCGAGCCAGCTGATCGATGATAGCCACTGTTTCCTCCTCCAATGGGTGCTATCCAAGGTGAAACATCCTCCTCGAATCCAACGAGTTGCCAGGTGGGTTGAAAGCCAGGTTTGTCCAAATTTGTTGACCCTCCAA
Source organism: Picea glauca (assembly GCA_000966675.3). Taxonomy (NCBI): domain Eukaryota; kingdom Viridiplantae; phylum Streptophyta; class Pinopsida; order Pinales; family Pinaceae; genus Picea; species Picea glauca. The sequence goes on from JZKD02S1583888.1 coordinate 6,444, forward strand.
CGGGTCATCTGAATAATCCAGACATTCTCCCCAGCACAAATGCCACGTCTACAGCCTAATGGCTTTCTTCTCATCACCGTCGACTGGTCTTCACCTTGTGTAAACCCTACTACATGCCTACAGAAACCCTCCGATCCATCCTCCTAAAACACTGAGAGGGGTGAATAAGTCGATGTTGTGCAGGCACATAGAGATCTGATGATGAAGTGGGCAGCTAGGGTGGGAATCATCTATTGAAGATCAATATTTCACCAAATGCATTAGCATTGGGACAAAAATCATGGCCCAAAAACTGATGGTGTTGCCCTGTCAATAAGGATGCAGGAGCTTGTGTGGATATGCCGCCTTGCTGTATTATGCACCATAAGACCAAGAAGAATTGCTAGGGCACCAAAAATTGAGATCGGTTGTACAAGTTGGCCAAAAAAAAAGGCTACATGATCTGTGGTGCAAGAGGTCGGGTGGATGAAAACGATCGAAGTTGGGGTCTTGTGTGAACAGTGGTAGCCACAAGATGGATAGATCTACTGAAGGTGAAGAAACCTATGAGGTTTTGTTGTGCAAGACTTGAGCTTGATAGAAGAGAGGGGGGGAGTTCAGTGTCTTATGGCACACAATACTGATTAGCTAAGTCACCTGACACNGCATTGCCCATTTCCTCAAACACTTCCTCTGACCTCAAGACCAACGAGAGTCCTGGAATTCTAACCCGCACTGGGAGGATATCCACTCAAGCAGATCGGGCATCTAAAAGTCGACGTGCCATTTTTTTTTAGAAAAAGAGTTTGTGAACCCCACTTCCAATGTTGTTGAAGGATTTTATCAACGTTTGCCACCATTTTGAAGACCCACACCAACCAATCCTTTGCCAATATCATGATATTTGGAATGTATCCAACCATGGGCTCGAAGTTGGATATGGTCCAGTCTTGTAAACATTCACTGCTTAACTTTCTACCTGGAAATCGACCTATGAGCACCAATTCTTGCAATTCCATAATGATATTAAGCTTGATTTTCGCACCCAAATTCAAAACGACAGGGTTCTACAGTTTTTTAATACACTTGCGTCTTTGGTGTTTCCACTCACCTTTAAGAAGCTATGATCCTATACCCCTCGCATCAGCAGTTGAGGAGCCACTTAGATGCTTAATTTCCAAAAACTGTCCAATAAACCCTGCCTTCGTTTGAACTTCTTTTCTTTCGATTGAGCTATAGTAAGGGAGTTCAAAGTCTCTGTAAGAATCCATAGAAGGAATAGTGGTATGAAGGCCATCATGCGGTCGAGTTAAATCCTTGTCCTTGTCTATCTTAGGATTTAACTACCGAGGATCTACATGATATATTCCAATGTACTTTGTAGATAGTGTACCTACCTTTAATTGAAGAGCCTTGGGAGAGTTGTCAACTAATCCCATCAACCCTTCCTCCGTTTAATCCTCCACCCTGGAACCATGGTTAGATAGTGCTCGAGCCCGCTGATCGATGATAGCCACTGTTTCCTCCTCCAATGGGTGCTATCCAAGGTGAAACATCCTCCTCGAATCCAACGAGTTGCTAGGTGGGCTGAACGCCGGGTTTGTCCAAATTTGTTGACCCTCCAGCGGGTCATCTGAATAATCCAGACATTCTCCCTCCATGCTCAGCACAAATGCCACATCTACAACCTAATGGCTTTCTTCTCATCACCGCCGACTGGTCTTCACCCTGTGTAAACCCTACTACATGCCTACAGAAACCCTCCGATCCATCCTCCTAAAACACTGAGAGGGGTGAATAAGTCGATGTTGTGCAGGCACATAGAGATCTGATGATGAAGTGGGCAGCTAGGGTGGGAATCATCTATTGAAGATCAATATTTCACCAAATGCATTAGCATTGGGACAAAAATCATGGCCCAAAAACTGATGGTGTTGCCCTGTCAATAAGGATGCAGGAGCTTGTGTGGATATGCCGCCTTGCTGTATTATGCACCATAAGACCAAGAAGAATTGCTAGGGCACCAAAAATTGAGATCGGTTGTACAAGTTGGCCAAAAAAAAAGGCTACATGATCTGTGGTGCAAGAGGTCGGGTGGATGAAAACGATCGAAGTTGGGGTCTTGTGTGAACAGTGGTAGCCACAAGATGGATAGATCTACTGAAGGTGAAGAAACCTATGAGGTTTTGTTGTGCAAGACTTGAGCTTGATAGAAGAGAGGGGGGGAGTTCAGTGTCTTATGGCACACAATACTGATTAGCTAAGTCACCTGACACGTCCAAACCCCCCCTCGTGTCGCGAATCCTACATGTCGGACATCAAACGGTAGAACACGTGTCGGATACTCGTTTAGAACGTGTCATGTTCATAGGACACGCGTGTCTTGAAAATAGACACGTGTCCTGCTCAGAAAAGGACCCCGACTCATGTTTTCTCATGCAAGTTGCAACTGTAAGGTGTTTCAGTGTGCAACTAAGGGTTATTTTGCCTTACTAATTCTTTTAAAGAGGTCCCCAACACCTCCATTTACCTGCCCTAGTAATTAATGGTAATATTAAATTCTTAAAGTAAAAGGATGAAAATGAAAGATAAAGGAGAATGGATGAAAATGAAAGATAAAGGAGAATGAAAATGAAAGATAAAGGAGAATGTCACTTTTACTTAAATTTTTAACATTACCACTAATTGTTTCAGGATGTTTGAGAGTGGTTCCAACCTCATTGGAATTCATATGGAGAAAGTAGAATTTTAGGTCCCATTCAAAATTCAGCAGACTTAACGGTTTTCAGGATTTCAANTGTGTAAACCCTACTACATGCCTACAGAAACCCTCCGATCCATCCTCCTAAAACACTGAGAGGGGTGAATAAGTCGATGTTGTGCAGGCACATAGAGATCTGATGATGAAGTGGGCAGCTAGGGTGGGAATCATCTATTGAAGATCAATATTTCACCAAATGCATTAGCATTGGGACAAAAATCATGGCCCAAAAACTGATGGTGTTGCCCTGTCAATAAGGATGCAGGAGCTTGTGTGGATATGCCGCCTTGCTGTATTATGCACCATAAGACCAAGAAGAATTGCTAGGGCACCAAAAATTGAGATCGGTTGTACAAGTTGGCCAAAAAAAAAGGCTACATGATCTGTGGTGCAAGAGGTCGGGTGGATGAAAACGATCGAAGTTGGGGTCTTGTGTGAACAGTGGTAGCCACAAGATGGATAGATCTACTGAAGGTGAAGAAACCTATGAGGTTTTGTTGTGCAAGACTTGAGCTTGATAGAAGAGAGGGGGGGAGTTCAGTGTCTTATGGCACACAATACTGATTAGCTAAGTCACCTGACACATCCAAACCCCCCCTCGTGTCGCGAATCCTACGTGTCGGACACCAAACGGTAGAACACGTGTCAAATACTCGTTTAGAACGTGTCATGTTCATAGGACACGCATGTCTTGAAAATAGGACACGTGTCTTGCTCAGAGAAGGACCCTGGCTCATGTTTTCTCATGCAAGTTGCAACTGTAAGGGGTTTTAGTGTGCAACTAAGGGTTATTTTGCCTTACTAATTCTATTTAAAGAGGTCCCCAACACCTCCATATTAATGGTAATATTAAATTTTTAAAGTAAAAGGATGAAAATGAAAGATAAAGGAGAATGAAAATGAAAGATAAAGGAGAATGTCACTTTTACTTAAATTTTTAACATTACCACTAATTGTTTCAGAATGTTTGAGAGTGGTTCCAACCTCATTGGAATTCATATGGAGAAAGTAGAATTTTAGGTCCCATTCAAAATTCAGCAGACTTAACGGTTTTCAGGATTTCAA
>JZKD02S1583910.1:75908-164028 GCA_000966675.3 Picea glauca
ATCCTATATATTCTTCTCCTCTCACCATCGTAAGATTTCGACACCATTTCTGATTTCTGTTATTATGAGACAATTACAAGGTTGGGTATGTTGAAATTCAGCTTTTTAGTTAAACATCATTTCTTCATGATCTGTGGCAATTCAATATGCATATTGTCATCTCCATCTGATTAATCTGTTGTTGTTTCTTTAAATATTTATTCCGTTTTTTTCTTGTTTCTTATCTCTGGTATCAATATTCATTCCGTTTTTTTCTTGTTTCTTATCTCTGGTATCGTTTAAATTTATTTTCATTCAGTCCATTAGAAGATAAAAATATCACTTTCTGGAAATTAAAGAGTTACACAAGAATTTTTAGGAGATCTAATAGGGAAGCTCTCTAAAATACAAATTAAAGAAGGGAATTTTTCTTGAGATCCGCAGGGAAGTAACAGAATTAATTAAAATTCTGCTACCTGGGATAAAGAAGCCCAACTGTTTAAAATGACATTGGAAAAGGCAGGAAATTAGTGTGAATTAACATTACACTATCACATTCTCATGAATTAGCTTACTGCTTGCGAACAGGCTGAGGACAAACATTTGTGACCAATGGCGGATTACAGAATTGCACACTGTATGACTTTTTAGGGCTTCCACGAGATATGCATATGCGTACCAGTTTTCGTGTTAATGCTTGCACATTTGTGACCAATGGCGGATTACAGAATTGCACACTGTATGACTTTTTAGGGCTTCCACGAGATGCATATGCGTACCAGTTTTCGTGTTATTGCTTGCTCCTGCGTGCTTAGGTGGGAGATCGAGCTCGGCTCCTGCTTCTAGCAGAGATAGACGTGGACTGCTATTGCTTTGAGTCGCTAAGATCCTAGTAAATGCTCTGGTTAATTTGGGGCATAAATTTGGATTGAAAAAGTCTGTTAGTAAAACGAAACCCGCAAGTAAAAATGGTTGGTAATATGGTAATCACGAATTACATAGAACCAGGATTGTGGGTTGGTAAAACCCATTAAAAATGGTTGGTAATAAGTAGGTAAAACGAATTAAAGCAAGACACTGTCGTCCGATCCCAGTCACTTCGAATTCGATCATTCGATCCCAATAACTTCAAATCCAAGCGTTTATCAATTAATTAAGGTGCCTCCCACTCACTGGTACTCTAAATCGAGAAACACACAACCACATTTAAAGAACTGCAGTCACGCGCAGGCTGAAATCAATGCATGGTTCATCGAGAAATGGTGAGCTGGAAAAGATAATGGATGGATGCAAGTTAATGGACCATCATCCTCCATGAAAACCTGCATCAACTGCATCAACTAATCTGCGTACTTACCTGTGTACTTCATATTTACTTGGGGAACCATGCACTAAGCCAATAATTGGCTTAGTGCATGGTGCATAATGCTTGCCAATAACGCATCAGTGCTCCCTCCCAACCTGGGAGTCATCTCTTCCCTTTTCCAATAGGTAAGTCGTCTCCACGAGCTCTAGTTTGAGTACGCAAACTCTTTCATCTTGGACAGAGGCTTTACCAAAATGTATGCTTATCTGCTCTTCTATGGAGATATATATTGGAGAACTACTTTCTCTTTTCTGGACTTCAATGCGAAGAATGTAATGCTTGATCTCAATGTACTTCGGTCTTTCTGGAACACTGGTTTTCTCTGAAGGCTTCATATAGCTCTGATCATTGCAGTATATCATAGTTGAATTCAACTCCTTTGTTTTCTGCTAGCTCATAACATCGTGGCAAGGCTCAAACTGGAACATATCCATGTGGCACTTGTTCTTTCATCATGAGAGTTTGTCATGGATTAGCAATCCATCATCCTGGACTTCTGAGTAACCATTCTGAATTTTATCATAGAATATTTTCACCACGCTTCTGCTATGCATGAGAAGCTTTGCACCAAGTTGCTTGACTCCATGCAAAATCTTTTTTGATCTACATACAAGGGTCTCTTTTTGGTATACCTCAAAGCCTTGGGGTTTCTCTACATACGCTCTTTGTTCAATTATTCTGGAAAATAGCTTTTGCATTCATTTGATGTCAATTCCAACCCATGGATATTGTGGATGATATAATGGCTCATGTAGAGGTATGTATGGTTTACTGGAACAAGCAATCATCATAGTCTTCTCCCTCCATCTGGGATAACCTCTAGTTCTGGATCTCGCAATGCTTACATTCATAAGTCTTTCATACATTGTTCTTCAACACAACTTTCAGTGCCTCTGCTTGATTGCTTTTAGTGAGTTCATATCAGGTTGGCGATCTTGTGATTCTCGATACAATAACTGGTTGTTCTGGCTCTTCTTTCTTTCTTGGAATCTTCATGTTCTTCCTTTCATCATAGGATCATGGATGTGGATGGAAAACTATGGATATTTCAAGGCTTCTTCTAGAGTCAAACTAAACACATACTGTTTTTCATGGCTGCTACCATGGATATATACTTCATCATCTTCAATGGATCATAGGATTAGCTCCCTCCTAATCCTTTCTTCATGTATGAGTGCATGTTTTTCTTTTGGAAGTATAAAATCATCTCCCTCCATCTAACATAATCGACACTTCTGTCTTCATCCTTATTGCCTTATGCAAGGTGTCATAAGGCATATTCCAGTTTCCTCTTAATTGCTGACTTCTTTATGTCTTTACTTCTTTTGGGTTTCTTCAAGATTGATTTTGAATTCGGCTTATCTTTCAGATGTTACTTATGTAATAAATTCCACATGAATTGCTTGATGTACTTCATCCTTTCATGTGTAATGTATGACTTGTAGTCATAATGATAGAAATCTGTATCTTGTTGTTTCTTCCATAGGTATAGTTTTTCTTTGAACATATTATCTTCTAAGAAATAGATATGCAAGATATGTATAGAAAGCATGGTATGTTCAAGAACTATGAAGAGTATTGTTACCTTGTCTTAGAAGAAGAAGTTTGTTTTATCCTACTTGGTCTTCTTTGTAGGTTCCTTTTCTTCGGCAATTGATGCTTTGTCTCGAGACAATGATTCTTGTAGTGACCATACTTTCAACAGTTGAAGCATTGTATTTCTGACATATCTTTCTCTTGATTTGGCTTCTTCTTTGAACCAAATTTCCTTTTGTTCCTGAAATTCTTGAATCTTGCTGTGAAGGCTTGATCATCATACTTATTTTGGGGTTTCTCTTTTTCATTGATCCTTGATTCTTCTTGAGCACAACAAGTCCAAAGTTCTTCAAATGTAGGATACTCCTTCCTTCTGTTCATGCTTGCGACAAATGCATCCCATGTCTTGGGAAGACCATTGAGTACTATGTTTACCAATTCCTTCTCTGAAATGATCTCTTCAATAGCTTGTAGTTAATATCTTAACTGAGATATTTTCAAAAAGTATGATGTTACAATGTCATCATCATTCATCTTCATGTCACAGAGCTCATTCTTCAGACTCATTACTTGTCCAATGTTTCCGATTGAGAAGAGGTTTGTTAGGGCATCGTACATATTCTTCGATGAGTCAATATGTGAGATGTAGGGTATCAAGTGGTCTTTTATAGAGTCGACTATGATACTCATGGCATTGATGTCACCATCTTTTAACTTCTCCATAGCTGCAGCGTTCTGCAGTTCCTTCTCTTTTCCTTCTTCAAACTCTGGTTCGACGATCTTTCCTTTCACGATATCCAACACTTTATCCTTGGAAAGGATGAGGTCAATCCTTGTCTTCCATGCTCTGAAGTTAGAAGCTCCATCTAAATTGTTTTGTGACTTCATAGAGTAAGTCATGGCTGATTTGACTTGGTCAACCCTAGATTTGACCAAAAACTCAAACTTGACGTCTTGGCTTGCTGAGAGTACCAGGAGATGCGCTAGGCTATGGTGCACTGGTATATTCGAAAATTAGTTCAATCCCTTCACTTAAGGTGCCTCAACGAGAGGGTTAGGGTTTCTACAACTGCACCTGCTAGTAACCCTAGCAGTAGTGATTTAGTAACTGCTCCTGCTAGAAACCCTAGTGGCAGTTCTTCAACGAGCTTAGTATCTTTATGGCTATGCTCCCTTCCAGTGGTTAAACTGAATGAAGGAGGTGTGGGCCCATAACCTGTTAGAATGTGCTCATTTTACCATATACAATATCACTATTGTCACCCAACCATAAGCTGAAGTCACCCTCCGAGCACTTTAACCTTGACAGAGAATCATTCTGAAAGAAAACCCTAGGCTAGATAGACAAACAAAGGGTGGCACACCTTTCTCTAAGGATAGCACACCAAACAAGAGCTCATCAGATAGTCCAAACCATAACCAAGAGATAGTCCAAGACAAAATGTAATCTGCTAGCTGCAACAACTACAACAATAAATCTCCTCCAAACTTGCGCACAAACTGGCTAACTGCATTGCACACAAGTGAGCTTTGCAGTTCTGAGAAATTCCTGCCAGAATGAAGACTAGCCTCCTGTATTTATAAATCTAGAAAACTGCCTGGGCCGACTCCTCATTTTGGGTGCTATTTACTTGGTATATAATATTTTCTTCAGCCGACTTCTTCTCTTGGAGGCTAATAACCTAATACAAATTATCCTCTTGATCCAACTTGTCTTCTAGTGTTATTAGCCAACTAATTAGGGTTTCTTCTTGCTTCTCGGAATATTCTATTCTCTCCAGGTTTACACGTGGAGGTAAATACCTCCTGCATCTACCATAATATCAACACATACCTATAAGGTAAACCACTAATACAGTCATCATAAAGTTCCTAGATAAAAATATCTTGTCCAGATTTGGGTGACCAAGAAATATCATTGTTAATAATGCTCAGGCCTTAAAATATGCCAAATTGGTTAACTTTTATCAGGACTATTACATAGATATGGGACACTCTAGTGCTTACTATCCATAGGGAAATGGTTTGGCTAAATCCTCCAGTAAGAACCTTATCAATATTATCAAGAAAACATTATCTCAAAACAAGAAGGCATGGGATTCCCACCTGAAATATGATGTCTAGGCAGACAGAGTTAGCATCAAGAGGGCCATTGGAACTTCCCCTTTTCAGTTGGTGTATGGGTTGGAAGCCATTTTCTCCATTCATCTCAACCTCCCTGTGATGAAATTAATGCAATATGAACATACATAATCAGATTACATGCATAGAAGAATTATTCAGTTGATTGAAGTCTAATAGGCAAGAGAACAATTTCAGATAAATTCCCAAGCTCATCAAACAAGAATAAAATAAATGTTTGATAAAAGGACAAAAGAAATAAATTTCATGGCGGGGGACTTGGTTTTGAAATGGGATGCCCAAAGGGAAGCTAAAGGGAAACATGGAAAGTTTGATAAGCTTTGGCTTGGATCCTTCCAAGTGGTTGCAGTCCAAGATAACAAGACTTATGATTTAGCTCAACTGGATGGATATTTGTTTGGGGCTCCTGTAAATGGGAGGTTCCTCAAGCACTTCCTACAGTACGAATCATTGCAATTTTTTCTTACTCTGTACATAAATAATTCCTTTTAATTTATGTTCATGAATTTTTAATTTTACTTCATTGACCATTCATTACTTCAACAAGTAGGTAGGCTTCTAACAACATAAGTTGTTGAGAATTTTTTGTGTTACATATCATATCATTTTTCAGGTTTGAAGGAGATGTATCTTTTTAGGAAGACTCCATAACCCAACATAAGAAGGAACTTAATCTACAGTTCTCAGCAAACTGTAGGGGTATGTTGTCCCTACTAGAGCCAAATGTTAGTACCATATTTGTTACTGACCTGATTTGAAGGTTAATAATGGTTATATTGCTGAGAGTTTGCAAGTTGAAGGAAGAAGTCGAGATTCCAGATTCTTTGAGTGGTCAAGATTTAGTTTATATTGAAGCAGATTGAATAAATAACGAGAAATCATACTCTATTTGTGCCTAAGGAAATTTTTTAGCACTCAGGTGCTTATCATAAGTCTAAAGGGGTCTTGTCACGCATGAAAGGAGCCTAAGTCTATTGGCCAAGGAGATTATCACAATAACTCTACCTAAAAGTGCGGCATTAGCAGTTTTTCGGACCCCGAAAGATCGATGGCTCAGATATTATTGTACACCCGCTTTCAAATTAACAGTCGAGATTATGCCTTCATCGGAATTGCGATTGGATCCAAGCCTCAAGTGCTCTGATGGTTCACCTCTGATGGATGGTCCATATTTCACCACGCCATCAATCATGTCCGAAGAGATGAACGACCCAAATTTGATTCATGACCCCAATGCGCCAACTCAAAATTACACGTAGTATGCTTATAGGGCACCTATCAGGACAACCAGTGGCTACCACATGGCCATGTGGATCCCATTGGATGCACAGGTAAACATCTCAAAACTGGGTGACATATGTCCTACCTATCTACCACATCAGCACCAGTGAAGACTAGTGAGAAGGTGCCATGTGTCTAAGGTGACGTCAACATAATATTTTCCATGCCTTAGCTATTTTTCTGCACTTGCAACACTAGATCAACGACTCTTCGTTATCCTCAGATATCCAATGGACGGTCCAGATTTGGTTTTAGTGGTTCTTCGGAGTTCTCTTTACGGAGTCCCATTTGAACCCGACCCTTCAACGCTTCCAATGGGGCACCTCTGATCAATTGTCCATATCTTCTTTCAGAAATTTTTCAAGTGGGTTCAATCAACGGTACAAATCTTCCCTCGGGTATCGAAGCCTCCTATCCAGGTGTCATGTTAACCTGCCAGTGGAACCCTGTTAGAGCCAATATAAGGTTGCCACGTGGATAAGTGGAACCCACCTTATATACAGGTCAACATCTCATAATGGGTGACATGTGTCACACCTTCTTACCACCTCAGTGTTAGAGTGGACCAATGAGTAGGATAATTCTACTAATGCATGCTTTTAGTAGGGTAACTATACTGAGTGCTCTTGTTTGCATTCTTATACCAGGATGACTTAAATCCCTTCTTTTTAAATCTAGAATAATACTTCTTTTTCCAATCGTTGTGAGGATCATGACCATGCTTTGATTGCTTGTAGCAATACTTAGCCTTTCATATTGTGTCATGCAGTGTTTTGGGTTCATCAAACTCAATCCCGTCCTGGAAAGACAAGATTATCAAGTTCTCGTTGGTGCCAAACAATTACCTTAGATTCATCTTCTTCCAATAGTTGATGTACTACCCTTCATGACACTATATTAACTAAAAGTATTATTATAACATTGATGATATTGTGGGTTGATTAAAAACAGTTAGGATCGATGCCAAAAAATTGTCTCAGATTCTTCTTCTTCCAGTAATTGATGTACTTCCCTTCATGACCCTATATTTAATAAAAGTAATATTATAGCATTATTTTTTTGTTAATTCTACACACACCTCAAATGTGATGCTAGATGCTTTCCATGCAAGTAATATAGAACATGCTCTACTTCTTATCTTCACATAATTTTATCATAGCTACACCCACAATAAAACACAATATTAGTTAACCTAGTATTGCTCGAATATGAATGCATAAAATGAGTTTCCATGTGTCACAAGATACAATCCCTACTCTAGAAAGTCTTCCTATCATGTACTGTCGCATTCAATTCTCTAATCTCTGCAACTCTTTTACAATAATTATTTCAGAATGGTGCATTGCATTTAGCTTAATTACCTTAAACATACAAACCTGCAAGTAATTTTAGGTACTATGGAAGGTCAAGGTCAATCTTTGATGTTTTCCTATAAATAGACCTTTATGACAAGTTATTTAATTCGGTAGGAATCAAGAGTTCTTTCAACTTAAGGAAGGTAATAATTACATCATGATACAATCCCCTAAAGTTGGAATTAAGATAAGACTCTTTCAACTCAAATAATAAATCTAAATCATTTAATGAAAGATCATAAAGATAAAAGAGAGGAGGAATTAAACTTATCAATTAAATTTAGTGTGGATATTAGAGGGGAATTGTTATTCTCCTAATTTGAATTTAAATTTTACATATAATATAATTTTTAGTTATAAGAAAAAAAATAAAACTCAATTAATACACTTGTTACTTTAGTAATTTGAAAAAAATTATATAAAATTTAAAACATTTTATAATTTATAATACTAAAATTGAAAGCAATATGTCCTATGTAATTTTCTTATTCGTAACTATACAAAATATTAATAATGTTTAAAATAAAAATTCTACATTTTCTTATTAATAATTTGTTTTCTACATTCTTAAAATATAGATTAAACTTTAACTAATAATATATAAAGACTATTAATATTAATAAAAAACTTGAACTATTAAAAAAAATTAATTAATAAAAATTTAATATTAATATTAAACTTTAACTAATAATAACTTTCTTATTTTTATGTCTCATATATTCAATGTAAATCTTAATATTATTTTATATATATCATTAAATTTGTTCATATATTAGAACAATTTTCAATATAACTTTACTTATTGTTATTCACATATACCATGAAAAAATCATAAACATATATAATTTATAGTTTTCAATACAACTTTACGTCTTTAGATTCAAAGATACCATGGAAAGATGCATATATATAAAAGAGATCAGGCAGGGTTGGAAAACGTGGATGTCGGGCGTCTATTGAGGCCCTTACGTCAGGGTTATTACGTCTACACATTACGTCAGGATTGTGTCTATGATGGAGACATTGTATATAACGTTCCCGTTTAATGAATGCTATAATGACAATGGATACTATAGCCAACTCCCTCATGATGTTCACATGGTTTCACTCAGAGGATTATGAATGCACTAAATGACAATGGTCCACCTACTTGTACTAATTGGACATGGCCAATGTTGACATCACACAGCTTAGAGTTGCCTCCTTCCTTCACATGGCCTACTTGTACTAATTGGACATGGACAATGTTGACATCACACAGCTTAGAGTTGCTTCCTTCCTTCACATGGCTTCACTGCAAGATTATAAATGCACTAAATGACAATGGAAACTATATATAGCCAGCTATCCACCACACACTATAAAAACCTCTTTCACCCTAAATATATTTATTGACTATGAATCCTATAGCCACCATATATAAAAGCCTCTTTCACTCTAAATATATTTATTGACTATAAATCCTATAGCCACCATATAAATTAAGATTTTTATTTATTTATTTATATATAATAATAATAAACTAATATGATATTATATATTATAATAATAATAATAATAATAAATTAATATGATATTAATATTTCTCATTGCATATCTCCAATTGCATCACAATATCAAGATATTGCTTCCCCCATAATAAAAAAATTTCCATTGCATATCTCCAATTGCATCACAATATCAAGATATTGCTTTCCTAATAAAAAATTCTCCATTGCATATCTCCAATTGCATCACAATATCAAGATATTGCTTCCATCATAGTGATTTGGTTGTTCTTGTTTTCTAGGCGCAGGAGTTTGCATTGGATTTTTGAGGGCTCATGCTTAGTTAATTGTTGGACTCAAAGTATATTCCAATGTTTGCATATAAGCTTAGGATTTCCCTCTGCAGGGCTGCATTTCATCATCTCACCACCTAACCCAAATGGAAATTAGTGCCTTGATCAAATAAGAAGGAGAAAAGCTCTATAGAATCAATATCTATCTATCTATCTATCTATGTCCGGGGGGCTCATAACGTCCCCCAGGGTCTCATCTCTGCCGCAAGGTTAGTACGAACCTGGCTAGTGCAAGCGTAAGGAATTCTCCATTACTTTTGAAATATGAGAACCATTGTATCAACTAGTATTGTTGTACTTAAATAAAAGTGCAAGGTAATGTTATGTGACTTCATATCAGATTTGTACCACATAGATTAAGGTCGCCTCCTTCACACGGTTTTATTGCTAAAATATTAAATTTATTAATTGACTAAGTTACTTCATTCGATTTTAAATATTTCTTTTTATTTCATCGATATGTACACCATAGCAAAAGTTATCACATGATGAGTTTCAAATTTGAATCAAATATGGTTATGATTGCATGGACGTCAAATAAGGATAATTTTTCATCCTATATATATAATTTTGTTTTATTATTTTATTATTATTATATGATAATAATATCTATGTACAATACCAGTGAAGAAAGTCATTACTATCATCAAATGGAGCTTGACTCATCACTTTTATCCATTATTCAACTAAAACCATACTACTTAAAACAATTAGTTGTTAATCTAATTGCTCTAATGGTTAACATTAGAGTACTATACTAATTAGACTTACATGTGAGGAGTTGTCATATCAATAAGGCTCATGGACAACTTTTCTAGTAAAAGAAGAAAGGAAAGAAGACAAGTAAGAGACCATTAAAATATTAAAGAAACCAAGAAAAGCAATAAAAGAAGATATTGAAGACAAAAGAAGAAGTTGGTCTTGCAAGTCAAATAAAGATGACTCAAACACTATAAATAAAGGTTGGATCATTTCATTTTGACACTTCTCACAACTCTATCTGATTCAATTGACATGTGTCATGTATCTTAGCCATGTCAGCTTCATCATGTGCAGATAAAAATTTTCCACGAGTCTAGGCTGGTGTTAGCGCAATATATTTTCCTTATCCAATTTTTTTCTCGTGGCCGCGTTAGATCGACGACTCCCAGTCTATCTTCAATGCGTTAATCAATGGCCCAGATCTCATCTTGATAAAAATCTAATCAACGGTCCATATTTGATCAGGATGATCTCACAGTTGTTGTGTTTAACGCTTTTTCAAACCCTGATAACTCTGACGAGGGCGCCTCCGATTGACGACTGAGATTACTCATTGAAATCGATCTGACGACTATTGAGTCACACAATCTCTATAGATATAATTTTGAGTTTGTTGTAGCAAGGGAAATGATTACAGGGAATCTTCATGGGCAGGGCGTGATCGATATCTTGGCCTGCGAATTCCTAGTTATTCCATAATCTCAGCATAACAAATTCCAACAGGTAAACATAATTTTTACAATTTCACTAAAGGGAAAGACACTCGGGAATCAAGAAGCAGTAAGAATAGTCAAGAAGATGAAAGTGGTTTCAATAAGCAGTTTCATACATGAGCGAGAAGAATAAAAGACAAAGCAGGTTCCCATTATCAAGGTCGACACTTTGGGGAGTTTAAGAGTTTCTTGTAAACAGAGTTGTTCGACCAGAGATACCTTGAGCATAGTCAATGGTTAAATGCAATAAGAAACCAGAGACTCATCCATCGCATTTAAGTTTTAGTTTGTAATTCCTCCTTCTATTGTATATGTGTTCCTGTAAAGAATCCCCTACCATTTCTACTTTTCTTGTATATGATCTGATTTGTAAATCTTAAACAATAGGTTATTCATGATATTCAGTGTTAATGTGTGATGTCTAGTTATGACACATAAGCGATTTCTTCTTAATGTATGACCATTTATCATCATTTTCTTTATGCATTTGAATGATATGTAGAGGGTACCTCCTTGAATTTGAATGTATGAATATGTTAACTATTTGAAGCATATGTTTATTGATTTGTTTTCACTTGTTAGTGTTGTTGAATTCTTAATTGTTCATCACATTATTCATTTCACATAGGCTACATGATTCATTCTTAGAACTGCTCTATATTTTTATTTTGTTATTTCCTCTAATCCAACATTTCATCCCTCTTTTAAGCTTGATTGACTTAAACACTCGTGGACAAATTACTTTGAGAGTTCACAACATTTGGCATCTTAACTAAGACTGTTTGAGGTCCTACATTTCAAGAAAGAGAGAAGGAAAAACTTCCCAAATATTGCACAATTGCCTTACTGCAAATATGGCTTTAATATGTATCCTGATTCTTGACCCCTAGGGTGCCTCAACATCGTTCCAACAACATTTTGGAACATCTGGAGGGATAACATATGAAATGGTGTCGTTTCCAGGGACGTAAGATGAACAAATATTCCCTCGGATATGCCATTGTAAGTTCTGAGACTTGATGGTGAACAAGCCTCAGGCGATGGTGAACAAGGCTCAGGCTCTTGGTTGTTAATCCTTCACCTGGAGACTCCACAAAAGGAAATTATTTCCTCTGTCATAAGACATACCAGAATCCACCCCGATTCTAATCAAAATCCGATATATTCATATCCATAAAAGCTTGTCACATGGAGAAATGTCAGAGTATGTCATATCTCTTCTTTTTCAGGTAACCCTTATCTAGAAATATTTCCTTATGTTGTTCATCAAAGTGTTGAATTCGTAAATCTAACTGATGTATCAGAATATTCGCTCTCTGCTTTAAAATGTACACTAGAACCCTTGGCAGATATTCAAAATTCTCCTTTAGAATTTAGCCAAGAAATCAGTTCTTCCCATTGACAATTCTTGAAAGTTCTTGTCCCTCCTTTGTCCTTCTAAGCCCATAACATCATTTTAAAAAATATCATGGTTGCCTTAGGTGGAGGAAGACTTGGGGGAAATCAACCTCCTCCCCCACCACCTATAAATCCTTGGGTCACTTCCATATTTTCCCCATTGAATCTATCCTAAATTTCCCATGACCTCCCTGAGAATTACATGAAATATCTGCCAAAATTTGATGGAGATAAAACTCCCTCAGTTGAAGAGCATATGAGTGTTTTCCATGACTTTACAAACAACAAGATCGTAGAACACGATGACATATTCATGAGGATATTTTTCCAAACTATAGGGGGATATGTTAGAAAATAGTTTAGAGAATTACCTATTGCTTCAATTGATAGTTGGCCAACTCTACAAGTTGACTTTATGAGAAAGTGGGGTGAAAAAAGAGATAGCCTATACTACCTGAGTGAATTTGTCTCACTCAAGAAAAGATCCAATGATACTATCGATGATTTCAATAGGAGTTTTGATAATCTCTATAACATGATCCATGCAGATATAAATCCATCACTACTAGCAACGAAAGTGACATACATTGGGGAATTTGATGTTGATTTTTCCATGACTTTGAGAGAAAGAAGGTCCCCAAGCCTTCTAGTAATTCAAGAGGGTGAAATATACATCAAAGGGAATATGATTGTGTCAGGTAAAATGAAGAAAAAACAAGATCAGGAAGAAAAGAAGAAGGCCAGGGAAGATTGTGGTACTTTTGATCCAAGTAGAGAGCCCCAAGAAGCAAGGATGGATGAGATGTCTAAACTGATTGGGAATCTGACAAACAAAATGTCTAGATTTTAGATAGAGCATAACAATACAAATACAACCCCCCAAGATAGAGGCGTAAGGAATCATAACCCTAACCAATTCAAAATACCTCCCAATCCACAACTCATGAGAAGGGAGAGAAGAAATGAAGAACAACCTATTCAGCCCCTTGTAAAACCAACAACGATAACAACTTTATTGAAGAAGTAGTGGAAGAGCGCTATGATGAATAGACATAATAAATCCACCTACTTCAAGATGAGAATGATGCCATACATCTAACTCAAAATGAATATAAGGAGTCTCTAAATACTAAGAAGTTGATGCCTAGAAATCAACCCAACAAAGAATATTTATCCTCAGTTCAGTACATATTTTTTGTTGATGCACTATGGGCTTAGATGCATAATAAGTAGATCTCATGCCTGGGCAGAAAGAAATTTTTGCAGACAATCAATCTCATGCCAGGAAATTTGGTCCAAATTTTTCCAAAGATAAAGCTAAAGAGGTTCTAGACATCCCTAAGGTAGATGAAGTTTTGGAGCCCGTAAAAAAGGAAAAAGAAACTAAAGAACTTGAGGAATTAGTTTCACCTTTCAATTTTGAACGTGAATTGTTTAAGATAAATATTCTTGTTCCTTTAGTGGAGATGGCTAAAAACCCCTCATACCATAAAAATATTGATAAAATGATGTAGGGGAAGGGATCAACAAATCCTCTTGATACCTTGAATGTACAAGATGAGTCCCCTACCATAGTTTGTGGTCCTCATATTGATGATAAATAAGAATCTATGGCACCCTTCTATGTGACCTTGACTATTCATGATAAAATTTTGCACAATTGTATGTTCAATTCTGGAGCATCACACAATATTATGCCCAAAGTATTCATGGAAAATTTGGGGTTGGAAATAACTAGGACATATCATGATCTCTATTTGTTTGATGCCATAAAAATGAAGTGTTATGGGTTGATTAAATACATAGTTTTCACCCTAGGCAAGTTGTCTGTTAAGATAATTATGATGGACGTGGTGGTGGTTGATGTACCAGGAAATTATGACATGTTGTTTTCTAGAAAATGGGCACGAAAATTGGGAGGCACTATACAGATGGATATGACTTATGCCACTGTACCAATTTTTGGAGGAGAGCTCAGAATGTTGTACCGAGAGACAAAGTTTTCTTCCATGGTCAGTGATCAGAATAACCTTCTGAATCATCCCATATATGTTGCTAATGAAGATCTGGGTTGTTGTATCCTATTTATTAGCAGTATCTTCCAATACCTTTAAAGTACCAACCACCTCTCAAATTAAATATGAGATCGAGATGAGATACAAACATTCCATTCCTGATGATATAAAATACTTGCAAGTTTTTGAATATGATCAGTAGATCGAAAATTTCATGGAAGTGATAGACAATTTTGCAAATACTCATATTGATTTAGATGATGAAGAGGACATGAAACAAAATATTGGTGAGGAAGATGAAGAGATTCCTGAATTTAGCAATTACATGGATGAGCATAAAGTCTTGAAGATCAAGAATAACTTCATTTTCAAAGGACTGGTGCCTTTAGAAAAGTTGTTTGATCGAAATGATGTATTTGTCAAACCAACCATCCTTCCCAAAGATGATATCATTGAGGAATATAATATTGGGATTGAAAAGGATCCTAAATATATTAAGTCATCCAAAAATATCCATGTTGATCATAGGGCAGAGTATTTGCATCTGTTCAAAGAGTACATGGATGTATTCACATGGATATACAAGGACTTAAAAACTTATGGTACCAGTATCATCCATCATCGAATACCCTTCAAGCTTGGTACTAATCCTTTCAAGCAGAAGCTTAGGAAAGTTAATACTCTTTTTTTCCTACCATTATATTCCCATAATATTATTCCCTTAAGGTATTCTGAATGGGTATCTAATTTAGCTCTAGTGAGAAAAAAAATGGGGAAATAAGGCTATGTTTGGACTTTAGGAATCTGAATAAATGTTCATTAAAATATAACTACCCCCTACCCAAGATGGACCATATACTATAGAAAGTAGTAGGGACAAACAAGATATCCATGATGGATGGTTTTTCGGGATACAACCAATTGGCCATGCACCTAGATGACAGAGACAACACAACCTTCACAACACCATGGGGGACTTTCATGCAGGGATGATTTTAGGGGCTAAATTTCGTTGATGGGCTAATTTTCCATGGTTTTTCAAAAAATGAGATTCGCTATTTTAAAAATGATTAGCCCAAATTCTATAGGATAAAATTATTTTACCTTAAAAATCGCCAAAAATTTTATAAAAAATATGTAAAATACTTATAAATTTGAATATTTAAAAAAAAAATATCACCAAACATTTATAGTTGAAATATGAAGGATTAGTAATATTCGCCAAGGTTTCTACATTTTAAAATAAATTTCCATCTTTAAAATCATCCCTACTTTCATGTATGACAAAATGCCTTTCTCTCTGATAAATGCAGAAGAAAATTTTCAAAGAGCTATGGACATTTCATTTGTGGGTGAGAGTATGATCACATAAAGAATTTAAGGAAAACCCAGGATATATGATGATCACATAAAGCATTTAATGAAAACCTTTGTGAAGTGTAGGAAGTTTGGGTTGTCCTTGAACCCCCAAAAGTATTATTTTTCTATGGAAGAAGGAAAAATTATTTCCCATATAGTATCCAAAGAGGGGGTGAAGATAGATTCGGAAATGGTGGAGGAAATCAAACAAATTTCTCAGCCTAGGAACAAGAAAGAAGTATAATCTTTCCTAGGTAAAATAGGCTTTCTAATAAGGTTTGTCCCCAATTTAGATGAAATGGTGAATCATATTACCAACATGTTGAAAAAGGACCATGAAGTCAAGTGGATAGCTAAAGCTAAAGAATCCTTTCAATAGATCAAAATGGCCTTGGGAGAAGCTCCAGTTCTTATCCTCCCAAATTATGATAAAGAGTTTCTCATTTTTTCTTTTGCATCAGTTCATACTATAGCTTATGTGTTGCTACAAAATAATGAATAAAATCAAGAGCAACCGATAACATATTTCAGCAAGGCCCTGAGAGATGTCGAGCTGAAGTATAGTAGCATGGAAAAGTAGGTTTATGCATTAGTCAAAGCATTAAAGGATTTCAAATATTATATATTGCACTCTAATATATTGGCTTATGCACCTACCAATATTATAAAGGAAATTGTCACATATCCTGATAGTGAGGGAAAAAGAGGTAAATGGATTGCTAACATTCAGGAGCATGACGTGGAGATCAAGCCCACAAAGCTATTAAAAGGACAAGGACTAGTTTGAATCTGACTGTAGAGTTTTAGACCCGAATTGAACTAGATTATTTTTGGAATGAAATGAAAGCAGAGATATTACAGTGAAGTGACAATAAATATTACTAGAAACAGAGAAATACAATAATACATGATTTCTATTAATGAAAGAAATGTACAAAGACTATAAAAATGCATAGTGGATACGATCTCCATTTTAGGCATGTGATAGCATGTTGGAAAGGTATTTTTGAGAACTACACATTATGTCATCAAACTCAAACTTTGTCTACAGTTTGACTATGAAGATCCAAGAAAACATTGTTTAAGGCCCCAAAATGGCCCTGGAAGTACATAAAGATGTACTGAAATGAAAACTTCCAAAATAAGCTAGTTGGAATAGGTGGGAGGCCACCATTATCTACATGGATGTTGTGTAGGGATTCAGGATAGACGAAAGTGCAGAACCCACAATTACAAAGAAATGCCCCCATTACAAAGAAACGTGTTGAATTGAAAACTATCAAGATGATCCAGTTGGAATTTGGAACAGGTGGGTGGCCACCAATATTCACCTGGATTAGTCTTCCCCCCTTAGGAAGAAATGTTCTCCATTGTCTTGAGTGCCTGGGGAAGAGGGGAAAGTGTTTGATGAATGTGAATCTTGGTCAGTTGTGTGCCTTGCTGGAGAAGTTGCATTGCTTGGTCTGTGGAAGGATGTCACGAACCTGTTGTTGGTGGGGTTGAATCTATTCCACCACCCTGTTGTCTATGGGATTGACGGGGCATTTTGTAGGAACCATTGTAGGTGAAGAAACAATATATTATTTCTCTTCTGCAATCTGCTTCTGCTGGATAGAAGGTGTTGAGGCTACAATGGTTGCAGTGGCCTTCTATGCATCCTTTGAACAGACTGTGAAGAGGCTGAGTTTTGCAGTATGAGAGATTACCTTGTGACACTGTTTTGATGGAACAATAGTCATAAATACCTTTGGTATCCTGTAGAGCTGACCCCCCAGAGTAATACTGACACTACGAGGTTGAGATTCATAAACATCATGATGTTCCACATATATGGTTGGACCAAAACAACATCACAGAAATCAAGAGGGGAAACATTACATACTACCTCATCCTTGAAGGCTTGGATGTCATAGGACAGGTGGCACTGCTGGCTAACATGGAGATCTCATCCCTGGTGAAGCCACCAGATGTTGTATGGTTGCAGGTGTGGTGTTGTTGAGAACTGCAACTGTTTGATGACCTCATATGAGATGAGGTTCTTCTGGCTGCCGCTATCAAAAATGAAATGCAACGGGGTCCCCTTCACCCACATATGTGAATGGAAGAGGTCCTCCCCCTTTTCAGGATCTATTGGTTATTTGGGTTGAATTGTTGCAGTCGCGACAATAGTAGTGGTGTCTGTGTCAATGATCTGTCTTTTTTCATTATTTTCTAGATCATATTCTGAATCAGGGTTCAACTCCTTATCTTTGATCTCGACAACCGATTATTATTTCGAGCGACATTCATCGGTGTTGTGCCAGGGGATTTTGTGGAAGTTGCACCACTTCCCAGTGTCATTCTTCTTCTTTATTTTACCCTTATTTTCCTGTGTCTTGGAATCGTTGTCAGGAGGTTATTGGTTAGGTATGTCTTTATCATGATTTTGTTGTTGCGTATTTGCAGACCCAAACTCCCATTTGTTCTGGTGCTTAAATGTCTGCTCGATTTTGACAACATATCAATAGGAAACTCCCAATAATGAGATGTTTAGGAAATCCATTTTGGTTTGTATGTACCTATGCAGAGCCCCACGGTATTTCAGAACTAGATGTCGCTTGGAGTCTTTGATACTCAGCTTGGTGTGCAAGGTATTGAAAGTATTTGTGAACTATGACATTGTTTGGATCTTCTCTTGCTGCAATGTGATACATCTCATGCACTGGTCTTCATAGTTATCAACAGGATAATATTTCTCTTATGATCTTAACTTGTTCCCTTACATTTAACATTTGAAAAATATGAGATGTTAGCTACTCACAACCAAGATACTATGTACAAGTAAGCTATTATCCTTTGTAGTCATATTTAAGGATACTTTTAGTGGAATTATGTGTTTTATAATAATATCTAGCTTTAGTTACTATGTGCAAGTAAGTTATTATCCTTTATAGTCATATTTAATGATACTTTTAGTGGCATTATGTGTTTTATAATAATATCTAGCTTTAGTTTTATATATGAAAGCATACATTACCACTAATCTAAATTTCTTCTTTTTCTCTTTACCAACAAATGAAATATAATTCTCAATTAAAAACTTTGCATTATTAAACTCAAAATATTTTTTCAATTAAAAACTTTGTATTATTAAACTCAAAATATTTTTTTATAAATTTTGAATATGGAAAGAAATTTAATAATCCATTTGGTTTTATTACATGAGAATTGTACAATATGTACGTAAAGGACTTCAATATATAACTTAAAAAATTTTCCAACAATATATTTATAAAATGTTAACCTAATTTATATATGGTAGCCTAATAAGATAAATAAAGTATAAGAGCATATTAAAAAAACAAAACAATATTAAAATTTTAACCTAGTTTATACTATATATAAATGGTATCCTAATAATATAAATAAAATATAAGAGCATACAAAAATACAAAACAATATTAAAATTTTAACCTAGTTTATATATGGTAGCTTAATAATATAAATAAAGTATAAGAGCATATAAAAAAACAAAATAATATACTCTAGAGTTATTTTGAAAAATAACTTCCAATGTTAAGAAAGAATCATTGGGGTGACTCTACCTAAAGGGTTTAGGGTTTTTCCATTATATGGGGTTTGAATAATTTTCTTCCTTCATGGCTATAGTTAGGGGAGGGAGTTCAACTTTCTTATACACCATAATTCTTGTTGGTCGATGACGGATCCTGTAGGCCATTTTTCGGCCCCGCACAGAAGCTCACATGGTGGACCTTTTGACTCTGAAACCAACAAAGGAAAGAATAATTTTGATAACACTCAGTCCACTAGCCAACAAAAGAGTGATCAGAACCAAAATAAAATCAGCACCACGCCCAACTACCTTTAGAAAGTCAACGCCATCCCAAAATATGAAATTACATATATTGGTATTGGGAAATATATTCATTTAATGCATGATCATTCCTTTATAGGAATATTTATGGGAATCTAGACTATTGAGAGATCCCTCACATGGTGTATCAAGGAAAATTGGAAGCCAAAAGGATAGATTGATCTCAAGCTCAACTCCAAATGGTTCTTCATGGCCATCTTCTCCAGCCTCGTATATCATGATAGAATCTTCGAAAATGGCTCTTATTTCTTTAATTATGTTGGGTTACACTTTAGACCCTGGACAAAAAGATTCATCCTAGGAAAAGAAGACTTCACTACTACCCCTATCTGGATCCATGTCAACTCTCTCCCTCATGAGTTTTGGCACCCAAACATTTTGGAGGGAATTGGTGACAGTCTTCGGTCATTTGTGAAAATATCTGAATTAAAAAAGCGAGGCTACACTTCCTACATATGTATTTGAGTCTACATGAAATTGTCTAAATTTATGCCAAATTCAATATGTCTCATGTACCAGGGTAATGAATGGGTGTAAACCGTTGATTACGAGCACATGCCATGCAGGCCATGTTTCTTCTTCATACAGAATCTCACATGAAAGACCTTTTGACTTTGAAACTAGAGAAGGAAAGAATAAGGTCAATAACACTTAGTCCACTGGCCAAACAAAGGGAAATCAAAACCAAAATAAAATCAGATCCACACCCATCTACCTTGAGAAAGTCGACACTATCCCAAAATATGAAATTACATCTAATGGTATTGTGAAATATATTGAGTTCATGCAGGAGCATGCCTTTATAGGAAAATTTATGGGCATCTGGCCTACTGAGAAAGTACTCACATGGTGGATCAAGGAAAACTAGAATCCAAAAGGCTACATTGATCTGAAGCACGACTCCAAAGAGTTCTTCATGACCATCTTCTCCAACCTGGAATATCGTGATAGTCTTTGAAAATGGCCTCTATTTCTTTAATTCTATTGGGTTTCACTTCAAACCCTGAATAGAAAGATTCATCCTGGAAAAAGAGGAACTCATTGTTTCCACCATCTATATTTGTCTCTACTCTCTCCCTTGGGATGTTTGGGACCCAAAAATTCGATAAGGAATTGGTAATACTCTTGGAAATTTTGTGAAAATATATGAATTGAAAAAGTAAGGCTGCTACACTTCCTACACCTAAATTTGAGTCTACATGAACATGTCCAAGGCTCTAACAGATTCAATGTGTCTCATTTACTAGGATAATGAATGGGTGCAAACCCTTGATTACAAGAACATACCCTTCCATTGTGGAAGGTGCCATGAAAATGATTACCTCTTTAGTGACTTTCTTTTGAACCTTGAACCGCAATCCCTGAATACCACCCCTTAGAAGGATGTTGATGGATTTGAACAATTATTTTCCAAAATAAGGCCTCGATGAAACCCTAATCCTACACATCCTAGCAGGAATATCAAAACGAGTAATTCTTTTGAAACCCCTTCTCACGTCGAAGAAGTGCAAGAGGACATTCCCCGCCAAGGACACCACTCAATAAAGGACCCCAAGGATGGCTTCGACCCATTTACAAATCTAGAGGACAATGCCAAGAATTATGTCTCAGTATCAAGAGACAAGAATATGGAGGATGATATCCCAGATCATATATAATTTGAATATGATGAAGAGATGGATCTGGGTGAGATCAATATCCAATAAAGAGACTCTTCCTATGAACGCTGAGATCCCCACTCCATTCTTGAACAACAAGTTCATCTTCTAAACGATGTCATGGTCAGAAGACAAACCCATCGCAAACTAATGCTACAAGGTAAGCACTTATTTTTCTCCTCCCTAAATCGATTTTAAAAAATTCTGGCTCAGGCTATTATGGGTAACATTACATGGGTATCTATTTTGAATGCAATTGGTAATATTCTTGGATCATTTGTGAAAATATATGAATGAAAAAAGCAAGGTCACTACACTTCCTACACCTGAATTTGAGTCTACATGAACCTATCCAAGTCTCTACCAAATTCAATATGTCTCATTTACTAGGGAAATGAATGGGTGAAAACCCTTGATTACGAGCACATACCCTGCAAGCCATTTTTCTTCCTCGCGTAGAATCTCACATGATAGACCATCTGAATTTGAAACTAGAAAAGGAAAGAATAAGGTCGATAACACTCAGTCCATTGGCCAACCAAAGAGTTATCAAAACCAAAATAAAATCATCTCCACGCCAAGCTACATTGAGAAAGTCAAAACTATCCCAAAATATGAAGTTACATATAATGGTAATACTCTTGGAAATTTTGTGAAAATATATGATCTAAAAAATAAAGTCTGCTACACTTCCTACACCTGAACTTGAGTCAACATGAACTTGTCCAAGGATCTATCGGATTCAATATGTCTCATTTACCAGGATAATGAATGGGTGCAAACCCTTGATTATGACCACATATCCTTCCATTGTAGAAGGTTCCATGAACATGGTTACCTATTTGGTGATTGTCCTTTGAAACTTGAACCACAATCTCTAAACACCATGCTTTAGAAGGATGTTGATGGATTTGAACAAGTGTTTTCCAAAATAAGGCCTCGATGAAAACCTAATCCTACACATTGTAGAAGGAATATCAAAACAAGTAATTATTTTGAAACCCTTGCTCACATCGAAGAAGTGTAATAGAACATTCCCCACCAAGGACCTCACTCAGGAAAGGAATCCAAGGATGGCTTTGACCCATGTACAAATCTAGAGGAAAATACGAAGCATCATGTAATGTCCCCAAGGCCGAGCCCTTTATAAACTTGATGTATGAAACAAATTGTACATATGTGTTATAGGCTGGTGAGCCGAGTTCCTATAAGCTGGAAGGCTTATGTGGTTGTTAGGCCAGGAAGCCTAAGTGTTTGAAGGCCAGGAGCTTGTTGTTGTACTTGTATGTATGCAGAATATTTAATAAAATATAAACACAGCCAGGTGCAGACCGACCACGATGAATGAGTGAAGGGGGACTAAGCGTCCACAGAGTGGGCAAGGAACTAGGGGCTAGAAGGTGGGAAAGGGGCTGAGTGATGAGCCTAGGGGCTAAGCCTAGGGACTAAGCCTAGGGGCTTAAGCCTGGGAAATAATATTTTAATATTATTTCAAAAAGAGACATGTGCATTTCTGTTTATCCTATGTTTAGGAAAGGGAAAGCGTGCAAAAGGGATGCAGGCTGATGGAACACATGCAGTTCCAAGGGTGACAAGTGTCAGCCCTAGTGCATGTAGATAAAACGACCAAGATGAGTCATGAGGGGGACTCCTCCTCCATTTGGGCCCAAACCTCTGAGCGTGGAATGGGTACGACCTCTGCAAGAGTACCCTGGTTCATCCCTGAAAGCGGAAAATCCTGTGTGGACTTCTAAAATACCCTGGTACAACTCCTATCTGAACAGTTCGAACCTGTGTTGACCCTGCATGGATTGTTTGTCACGCATTCTTGAGAACCCGAGCGTGAGTCTATCCTGTGTGGTCGGATTGAGAAATAAGAAGTGACCTGCCATTGTTGAACCAGTGAGAACGCCCAAGTCTGTATTCCTGATTGTCCATGGTGGTCACGCAGTGCTGGTATGCGCATAGCATACCGGCCAGAGAAAGCCTGTGCTGAGCTTGTGTATGACCTCTCTCCAGGTGAGGGAGGTGGGGGATGTTGGAAGAGGCAGGTTGTCAGGCTTGCGAGCAACTCTTTCCAGGTGGAAGAGTTTGTTGGGAAGTGTTTTCTTCCAGAGAGTGTCCAGCAGCAACTACGGGCTCTGAAACTTCCTGATCCGGCCTGTTGCCGAGACCCAGAAGGGAGGTTAGCACCGATGGACTATGCGTGTGAAGGTGTATACTCCCGGGCAGAATAGGCATGTGGGGAATGAGGGTCTGGTAGTAGTGGGCGTAAGATGGCATCTTTGGGAAGAATCCTTCCAGATATTTATGTGTAGTCTTCTCTGTAACCTCAGCCTAGCCTAGGATTCCTTGCCTTGGGGTGGAGCTCGGTCCCAGCTCGGGGGTGACCCACTGTTGAGCTGATGAACAGTGTGGTCTAAGGCTGGGAGGTTCGTGGAAGGCCTGCACTTGGTTGGTGATTTCTACAGCTGTTAAAAGATAAGTATCTGAATTATGCTTTGATCATGTTTTGCATGACTGAGTTGTTTATGTATCATGTTTTCTATTGTGTATATGAATTAAATGATAAGGCTAAATGCTTGTCGAATATAGCAGTGATTCATATGTTTTACTCTGAGTTAAATGTATTATTTTTCTTGAATGCATGTGGTTATATAATTCCAGTATGAGTTATGTAAAGGTCCGTGTACAGACTGGTTAGGAGAGGTTTGAAAGCCTCGGTAGCAAAAGGGTACACTACAAATTGGTATCAGAGCGCGAGTAAGCTCCGAACTATGAAAAAGGTACACTACACATCACACACAATGGATCCAAAATATTCTATCTGAGTCTCCATAGATGATAATATGGAGGACGATATCCCAGATTAGATATAATTTGAATATGGTGAAGAAATGGTGTTGGGTTGTTGTATTACTTGTAGTGAAAGTCAAGTCGATGGATCAACTAATAGTCGAAGTTGAAGATATTGACAACAAGTCAAAGTTTGAGGTGGTTCGACCGAGTAAATTCGAAGTTGAAGATATCGAAAGAAAGTTGAAGGTCGAGGTGGTTTGAGCGAGTAAATTCGAAGTTGAAGAAATTGACAACAAGTTGAAGATGTAAAAAGAAGTATTATTCTAGATTTAAAAAGAAGTATTATTCATGATCCTCGCAACGATTGGAAAAATAATTATTATTCTAGATTTAAAAAGAAGGGATTTAAGTCATCCTGGTATAATAATGCAAAAAGGATCACTCAATATAGTTACCCTACTAAAAACATGCATTAGTAGAATTATCCTACTCATTGGTCCACTCTAACACTGAGGTGGTAGGAAGGTGTGACACATGTCACCCATTATGGGACGTTGACCTGTATATAAGGTGGGTTCCACTTATCCATGTGGCAACCTTATATTGGCTCTGACAGGGTTCCACTGGCAGGTTAACATGACACCTGGATAGGAGGCTTCGATACTCGAGGGAAGATTTGTACCGTTGATTGAACCCACTTGAAAATTTTCTGAAAGAAGATATGGACAATTAATCAAAGGTGCCCCATTGGAAGTGTTGAAGGATCGGATTCAAACGGGACTCCGTAAAGAGAACTTCGAAGAACCACTAAAACCAAATCTGAACCGTCCATTGGAGATCTGAGGATAACGGAGAGTCGTTGATCTAGTGTTGCAAGTGCAGAAAAATAGCTAAGGCATGACAAATATTATGTTGATGTCACCTTAGACACATGGCACCTTCTCACTAGTCTTCACTGGTGCTGATGTGGTAGACAGGTAGGACATATGTCACCCAGTTTTGAGATGTTTACCTGTGCATCCAATGGGATCCACATGGCCATGTGGTAGCCACTGGTTGTCATGATAGGTGCCCTATAGGCATATTACGTGTAATTTTGAGTTGGTGCACTAGGGTCATGAATCAAATCTGGGTCGTTCATCTCTTCGGACATGATTGATGGCGCGATGAAATATGGACCATCCATCAGAGGTGAACCATCGGAGCACTTGAGGCTTGGATCCAATCACAATTCCAACGAAGGCATAATCTCAACTATTGATTTGAAAGAGGGTGTACAATGATATCTGAGCCATCGATCTTCCAGGGTCTGAAAACTGCTAATGCCGCACTTTTAGGTAGATTTATTGTGGTAATCTCCTTGGCCAATAGACTTAGGCTCCTTTCGTGCGTGACAAGACCCCTTTAGACTTATGATAAGAACTTGAGTGCTAAAAAAAATCCTTAGGCACAAATAGGGTATGATTTCTCGTTATTTATTCAATCTGCTTCAATATAAACTAAATCTTGACCACTCAAAGGATCTAGAATCTCGACTTCTTCCTTCAACTTGCAAACTCTCAGCAATATAACCATTATTAACCTTCAAATCAGGTCAGTAACAAATATGGTACTAACATTTGGCTCTAGTAGGGACAACATACCCCTACAGTTTGCTGAGAACTATAGATTAAGTTCCTTCTTATGTTGGGTTATGGAGTCTTCATGAAAAGATACATCTCCTTCAAACCTGAAAAATGATATGATATGTAACACAAAAAATTCTCAACAACTTATGTTGTTAGAAGACTACCTACTTGTTGAAGTAATGAATGGTCAATGAAGTAAAATTAAAAATTCATGAACATAAATTAAAAGGAATTATTTATGTATAGAGTAAGAAAAAATTGCAATGATCCGTACTGCGGGAAGTGCTTGAGGAACCTCCCATTTACAGGAGCCCCAAACAAATATCCATCCAGTTGAGCTAAATCATAAGTGTTGTTATCTTGGACTGCAACCACTTGGAAGGATCCAAGCCAAAGGTTATCAAACTTTCCATGTTTCCCTTTAGCTTCCCTTTGTGCATCCCATTTCAAAACCAAGTCCCCCACCATGAAATTTATTTCTTTGGTCCTTTTATCAAACATTTATTTTATTCTTGTTTGATGAGCTTGGGAATTTATCTGAAATTGTTCTCTTGCCTATTATACTTCAATCAACTAAATAATTCTTCTATGCATGTGATCTAATTATGTCTGTTCATATTGCATTAATTTCATCACAGGGAGGTTGATATGAATGGAGAAAATGGCTTCCAACCCATACACCAGCTGAAAAGAGGAAGTTCCAATGGCCCTCTTGATGCTAACTTTGTCTGCCTAGACATCATATTTCAGATGGGAATCCCATGCCTTCTTGTTTTGAGATAATGTTTTCTTGATAATATTGATAAGGTTCTTACTGGAGGATTTAGCCAAACCATTTCCATATGGATAGTAAGCACTAGAGTGTCCCATATCTATGTAATAGTCCTGATAAAAGTTAACCAATTTGGCATATTTTAAGGCCTGGGCATTATTAACAATGATATTTCTTGGTCACCCAAATCTGGAAAAGATATTTTTCTCTAGGAACTTTATGATGACTGTATCAGTGGTTTACCTTATAGGTATGTGTTGATATTATGGTAGCTGCAGGAGGTATTTACCTCCACGTGTAAACCTGGAGAGAATAGAATATTATGGGAAGCAAGAAGAAACCCTAATTAGTTGGCTAATAACCCTAGAAGACAAGTTGGATCAAGAGGATAATTTGTATTAGGTTATTAGCCTCCAAGAGAAGAAGTTGGTTGAAGAAAATATTATATACTAAGTAAATAGCACCCAAAATGAGAAGTCGGCCCAGGCAGTTTTCTAGATTTATAAATACAGGAGGCTAGTATTCATTCTGGCAGGAATTTCTCAGAACTGCAGAGCTCACTTATGTGCAATGCAGTTAGCCAGTTTGTGCGCAAGTTTGGAGGAGAGTTGTCGTTGTAGTTGTTGCAGCTAGCAGATTATGTTTTGGCTTGGAGTATCTCTTGGTTGTGGTTTGGACTACCTGATGAGCTCTTGTTTGGTGTGTTATCCTTGGAGAAAGGTGTGCCACCCTTTGTTTGGCTATCTAGCCTATGGTTTTCTTCCAGAATGATTCTCTGTCAAGGTTAAGGTGCTTGGAGGGTGGCTTCGGCTTATGGTTGGGTGACAATAGTGATATTGTCTATGGTAAACTGAGCACATTCTAACAGGTTATGGGCCCACACCTCCTTCATTCAGTCTAACCACTGGAAGGGAGCATAGCCATAAAGATACTAAGCTCGTTGAAGAACCACCACTAGGGTTTCTAGCAGGAGTAGTTACTAAATCACTACCGCTAGGGTTACTAGCAGGTGTAGTTGCAGAAACCTAACCCTCTCGTTGAGGCACCTTAAGTGAATGGATTGAACTAATTTCTGGATATACCAATGCACCCTAGCCTAGCGCATCTCCTGGTACTCTTAGCAAGCCAAGACGTCAAGTTTGAGTTTTTGGTCAAATCTAGGGTTGACCAAGTCAAAGAAGCCATGACTTACTCTATGAAGTCACAAAACAATTTAGATGGAGCTTCTAACTTCAGAGCGTGGAAGACAAGGATTGACCTCATCCTTTCCAAGGATAAAGTGTTGGATATCGTGAAAGGAAAGATCGTCGAACTAGAGTTTGAAGAAGGAAAAGAGAAGGAACTGCAGAACATTGCAGCTATGGAGAAGTTAAAAGACGGTGACATCAATGCCATGAGTATCATAGTGGACTCTATAAAAGACCACTTGATACCCTACATCTCACATATTGACTCATCGAAGAATATGTACGATGCCCTAACAAACCTCTTCTCAATCAAAAACATTGGACAAGTAACGAGTCTGAAGAATGAGCTCTGTGACATGAAGATGAATGATGATGACATTGTAACATCATACTTTTTGAAAATATCTCAGTTAAGAGATTAACTACAAGCTATTGAAGAGATCATTTCAGAGAAGGAATTGGTAAACATAGTACTCAATGGTCTTCCCAAGACATGGGATGCATTTGTCACAAGCATGAACACAAGGAAGGAGTATCCTACATTTGAAGAACTTTGGACTTGTTGTGCTCAAGAAGAATCAAGGATCAGTGAAAAAGAGAAACCCCAAAAGAAGTACGATGATCAAGCCTTCACAACAAGATTTAACAATTTCAGGAACAAAAGGAAGTTTGGTTCAAAGAAGAAGCCAAATCAAGAGAAAGATATGTCAGAAATACAATGCTTCAACTGTTGAAAGTATGGTCACTACAAGAATCATTGTCCCGAGACAAAGCATCAATTGTCGAAGAAAAGGAACCTACAAAGAAGACCAAGCAGGATAAAACAAACTTCTTCTTCTAAGACAAGGTAACAATACTCTTCATAGTTCTTGAACATACCATGCTTTATATACATATCTTGCATATCTATTTCTTAGAATATAATATGTTCAAAGAAAAACTATACCTATGGAAGAAACAACAAGATAAGAATTTCTATCATTATGACTACAAGTCATACAATACACATGAAAGGATGAAGTACATCAAGCAATTCACGTGGAAGTTATTACATAAGTAACATCTGAAAGATAAGCCGAATTCAAAATCAATCTTGAAGAAACCCAGAAAAAGTAAAGACATAAAGAAGTCAGCAATTAAGAGGAAACTGGAATATGACTTATGACACCTTGCATAAGGCAATAAGGATGAAGACAGAAGCGTGGATTATGTTAGATGGAGGGAGACAATTTTATACTTCCAAAAGAAAAACATGCACTCATACATGAAGCAAGGATTAGGAGGGAGCTAATCCTATGATCCATTGAAGATGATGAAGTATATATCCATGGTAGCAGCCATGAAAAACAATATGTGTTTAGTTTGACTCTAGAAGAAGCCTTAAAATATCCGTAGTTGTCCATCCACATCCATGATCCTATGATGAAAGGAAGAACATGAATATTCCAAGAAAGAAAGAAGAGCCAGAACAACCCGTTATTGTATCGAGAATCACAAGATCACCAACCTGATATGAACTCACTAAAAGCAATCAAGCAGAGGAACTAAAAGTTGCGTTGAAGAACAATGTATGAAATACTTATGAATGTAAGCATTGCGAGATCCAGAACTAGAGGTTAGCCCAGATGGAGGGAGAAGACTATGATGATTGCTTGTTCTAGTAAACCAGACATACCTCTACATGAGCCATTATATCGTCCACAATATCCATGGGTTGGAATTGACATTAGATGAATGCAAAAACTATTCTCCAGAATAATTGAACAAAGAGCGTATGTAGAGAAACCCCAAGGCTTTGAGGTATACCAGAAAGAGACCCTTGTATGTAGATGAAAAAAGATTTTGTACGGACTCAAACAACTTGGTGCAAAGCTTCTCATGCACAACAGAAGTGTGGTGAAAATATTCTATGATAAAAGTCAGAATGGTTACTCAGAAGTCCAGGATGATGGATTTCTAATCCATGACAAACTCTCATGATGAAAGAATAAGTGCCACATGGATATGTTCCAGTTTGAGCCTTGCCATGATGTTATGAGCTAGAAGAAAACAAAGGAGTTGAATTAAACTATGATATACTGCAATGATCAGAGCTATATGAAGCCTTCAGAGAAAACCAATGTTCCAGAAAGACTGAAGTACATTGAGATCAAGCATTACATTCTTCGTGATGAAGTCCAGAAAAGAGAAAGTAGTTCTCCAATATATATCTCCATAAATGAGCAGATAAGCAAACATTTTGGTAAAGCCTCTGTCCAAGATGAAAGAGTTTGCGTACTCAAGCTAGAGCTCATGGAGATGACTTACCTATTGGAAAAAGGATGAGATGACTCCGAGGTTGGGAGGGAGCAATGATGCGTTGTTGAATTATGGATAGTCATTTTTCAGTTCAAAAAATGGTCCAGGATGAGCAGTTTCTTTCCAGTTCGGAAAGTGGTTTGATATTTCTAATGGACAGGCATTTTCCAGTTCGGAAAATGGTCCAGATCGAACGATCATTTTTGTAATGAAAATGGTTCGATGGATTGTTGATGTACCATAGATAGCGATTTCCCATTGTGGTTAACATGGGGAATGGTCTAGGAAAATCTCTCTTCTTGATGATCACTCTTAGTAGTGGTCAAGAAGACTGGTCCGCCTCGCTAGACATTCATTCTTTCGAAGCTCATAGTTGTGAGAATTTTCAAACAATGGTTTGTTTTGGAGGTTGGTGCAGGATAGTCATTTCCTTAGGAAATGGTCCGGACAGTTATGTTGTGGGGAAGATTCATTCTCTCCAGGTTGCACTTTTTTTAGTGTCGGAGGAAGGGCCCAGATAGGTGAATGGTCTAGGTTCAGCAATTAGGGACAGGCATTCCCTAGGGCAGACTCATTCGCTCCAGGTTGCACTTTGTTTAGTGTCGGAGGAATGGCCCAGTATAGGGAATGGTCCAGGCTCAGAAATTGGGATAGTTATTCTTCCTTGCTTGAGAAGAATAGTCCAGATAGCTCATCATTGATGTTTTACCTTTCTGAGGGCAGATGCTCTTCTAGATCTCATAGATGTGAGTGGAAGAATGGTCTAGCTGATTCAGTTTATATCATAACAATATTTTCTGTGTAGTTTGATATCAAATGATTGTTATGGAGACAGTATGTCTCTGGACAATATATGTATTCTACCGTGGTGGATGTGTTCCACTGATTATGACTATATGTCACTGATCAAGTATCTGTGTGCTACTTGGTGTGGTAGTGTACCACTGGATTGTAGTTGTGTACTACTATGGATGAATACAATTGTTTTCTATTGAATGACATTGTTCCGATTGCCTTGAAAAATATTAGTAGTGTTGGAAATGATTATCATCTAGATGGATGATCAATGGACAAAGATTTCCTAGACAGGAAATGGTTCAGGACATTTATTCTTCTAGGACATATGTTTAGATTAGAAGAATGGCTCTCATGTCATTCTGTGGAGTGAGTGACTTATCCAGGATCATGTCTAATTACTCAGATGGAGTATGATTTCGAGAGATGATGTAGTTGATTATACTAATGGTGATAATGGTGCTCATGATCTAGTCATGAGATAGTCTATACAACTATGTTGATGCTATCGGGTGAATGGTATGTTTGTGCTCAAGACCATTACCTGTAATACCTCCCTATCTAGGAGGGAGTGTTGATATTATGGTAGTTGTGGGAGGTATTTACCTCCACGTGTAAACCTGGCGAGAATAGAATATTCCAAGAAGCAAGAAGAAACCCTAATTAGTTGGCTAATAACCCTAGAACACAAGTCGGCTCAAGAGGATAATTTGTATTAGGTTATTAGCCCCTGAGAGAAGAAGTCGATTGAAGAAAATATTATATACTAAGTAAATAACACCCAGAATGAGAAGTCAGACCAGGCAGTTTTCCAAATTTAGTATAAATACAAGAGGCCAATCTTCATTCTGGAAGGAAATTCTCAGAACTGTAGAGCTTACTTGTGCGCACAGTAGTTAGCCAGTTTGTGTGCAAGTTTGGAGGAGAGCTCTCGTTGCAGCTGCTACAGCTAACAAATTACGTTTTGGCTTGGATTATCTCTTGGTTATGGTTTAGACGATCTGATCATCTCTTGTTTGGTGTGTTATCCTTGGAGAAAGGTGCTCCACCCTTTGTTTGGCTATCTATCCTAAGGTTTGCTTCCAGAATGATTCTTTGTCAAGTTTAAGGTGCTCGGAGGGTGGCTTCGGCTTATGGTTGGGTGACAATAGTGATATTGTCTATGGTAAAATGAGCACATTCTAACAGTATGGCCTCTACCCATTTTGTAAAATAATTTGTTGTTGTCAAACCCATTTGTGTTGTATACTTGAATTTGTATTAATCTCGCCAATGAAGTCTAATCCCCATTGTTGAAAATGTGTCTCAAATTTGATTGGTTTTAGTGGGAGGGGAAACAACTTCTACTTTCCTACAAATATTTGACATTTTACATGTGCTTGAACCAAGCCATTTACATTAGAAAATAAAGAGGGCCAATAATACCCATCTCTAAGGATCTTGTATGCAATGCCTCTCCAAGCATGGTGGCCGCCCCCCACACCCTTATGAAACACAATGATTATTTTCTCAGTTTCTTCTTCAGTGAGGAAATTTAGTAAGATTCCTCATTTGTCCCTACAAAATATATTTTCCCCCAAAATGAAATACTTTACATCCTTAAGATTAATAGACCTAGCTCTGGCTTTATCCCATGCTTGTGAGAAACTAAAAGTTTGCAAGTAAAAGATGATGTCTTTATATCAATCATAGTAAGAAAATTTGGCACTTACCTCTAAGGATGGTTCTTGTGTTTCATCCTCTTCAGAATCTACTACTATGAGGTTTTTTTACATTGCATTCATGATCCAGGTGGATATTGGTGGCCACCCACCTGTTCTAAATTCCAACTGGCTCATCCTGACAGTTTTCAGTTCAACATGTTTCCTGGTAATGGGAACATTTATTTGTAATTGTGGGTTATGCACTTATGAGGCTGTCTTTAATCCCTACACAACATCTAGGTGAATAATGGTGGCCGCCCACCTATTCCAACTGGTTTATTTTGGAAGTTTTCATGTCAGTACATATTTTTGTACTTCGGGGGCCATTTTGGGGCCCTAAATAGTGTTTTCTTGGCTTGCCACAGAGAAACTATAGACAAAGTTTGAGTTTGACATCATAATGCGTATTTCTTGAAAAAACCTTTCCAACGGGCTATCACATGCCTAAAACGGATATCGTATGCAAAATTTACGACCTAGAGAAGTTGATGTTCTAACTTACCCCAACGGGGCCCACATGAATTTTGGCGCTTCGTTTCCTAGGGTTAGGTTTTTGGATGTCTAGGGTTTTGGAATTCATTTTTATTATAAAAACACCTTCAAAGCCTCATTGTACTCATCTTATTTGGAATGAGTTTAGCCGCCACATCTCTTCTCAGAGATAAGTTTCCACCATTCTAGCGAGTCTAACACTTTGTATTTTTACAGTCTCTGTACATTTATTTCCTTAATATAAATCATGTAGTATTGTATTTCTCTATTTCTGGTAATATTTATGTTCACTTCATTGTAATATTTTTGCTTTCATTTCATTCCGAAAATAATTTGGATCAGTGGTATCAGAGCGGGCTTCTCTTTATCATTTTTCAGTGCATGTCCCCAACAATGTCCAAGTATAGTAAGTTGCATCTCAATCTTTTCTCTCTTGAGGACAATCACTCTCGCATGCCCAATAAACCCTCCATGGCGGAAGAAAATAAAAATGATGGAGCATAAGATTATATTAATATGTTTCTTGAGCAAGCTCTCGCACGACAGATGGACGAACGGATGGAGAATTTTACCCACATCCTTCAATGCCTTCCGATAGAAATATGCACATATTCATAAAGCGACCACTTTGAAGAAACCTCTCCCTTCAAGGTACAAGTTAATTTTGATATTCCCGTATTTGAAGTTCAGATAGATGTGGATGCATTAGAAAAATGGTTAAATCTGCTAGAAGGTTATTTCTTTATTCACAATTTTTCTGACAAGGAAAATATCACCTTCACACTCCTCAAGGCTCTCCCCCATGTCAAACATTGGTGGGAAAATTACTGGGAGAAAATTTCCACAGAGGAATATGGAATATATGGCGTTCAGCCCACTTGGGATTTGCTTGTGGATGCGGTCAAGGAGTAGTGTTATCTTGTTAATAACTATGAAGACCAGTGCATGAGATGGACCACATTGTGGAAAGAGAAGATCCAAACAATGTCAGAGTTCACAAATACTTTCAATACCTTGCACACCAAGATGAGTATCAAAGACTCCGAGCGACATCTGGTTCTGAAATATCGTGGGGATCTGCATAGGTACATACAATCCAAAATGGATTTCCTAAACATCTCATTATTGGAAGTTTCCTATCGATATGTTGTCAAAATCGAGCAAACATTTAGGCACCAGAACAAATGGGAGTTTGGGTATGCAAATATGAAACAACAAAAGCATGATAAAGATAGACCTAAACAACAGCCTCCCGAAAACTAGTCCAAGACACAAGAAAATAAGGGTAAAAGAAAGAAGAAGAATGACATTGGGAAGTGGTGTGACTTCCACACAATCCCCTGGCACAACACCGATGAATATCTCTTGAAATAGTCATTGGTGGCCAAGATCAAAGACAAAGAGCCAAACCCTGATTCAGAATATGATCTAGAAAATAATGAAAAAAGACAGATCATCAACACAGACCCCACTTCTATTGTCACGACTGCAACAATTCAACCAAAAGAACCAATAGATCTTGAAGAGGGGGAACACCTCTTCTATTCATAGATGTGGGTGAAGGGTAACCTGTTGCATTTCATTTTGATAGTGATAGCCAGAAGAACCTCATCTCATCTGAGGTCGTCAAATAGTTGGGGTTGTCGAAAACACCACACCCACAACCATACAACATTCAATGGATTCACCAGGGATGATATCTCTATATCAGCGAGTAGTGCCACCTGTCCTATGGCATCCAAGACTTCAAGGATGAGGTAGTGTGTCATGTTTCCCCTCTTGATGTCTGTGATGTTGTTTTGGTCCAGCCATATATGTGTAACATCATGATGTTTATGAGTCTTGACCCCGTAGTATCATTATTACTCTGGGGGGTTAGAACTACAGTATACCAGAGGTAGTTCTGACTATTGTTCCACCAAAAAAGTGTCACAAGGTAGTCTCTCATACTGCAAAATTCAACCTCTTCATAGTCTGTTCAAAGGATGCACAGAAGGCCACTGCAACCATTGCATCCTCAAACACATTATATCCAACAGAAGCAGATTGCAGAAGAGAAATAAGATATTTTTTCTTCACCTACGATGGTGCCTGCAAAATGACCCATCAATCCTAGAGACAACAGGGTCGTGGAATAGATTCAACCCTGCCAATGACAGGTTCGTGACAGTCTTCTATAGACCAAACAATGTAACTTCTCTAGCAAGGAATGCAACTCACCAAGATTTAGATTCATCAAACACTTCCTCCTCTTCCCCAGGCACTCAACGCAATGAATACCATTTCTTCCTGAGGGGGGACGACCAATCCAGGTGGATATTGGTGGCCACCTACCTATTCCAAATTCCAACTAGCTCATCTTGATAGTTTTCAATTCAACATGTTTCTCTGTAATGGGGACATTTCTTTGTAATTGTGGGTTTTGCACTTCCAATTGTCCTGAATCCCTACATATCATCCATGTAGATAATGGTGGCCTCCCACCTATTACAACTAGCTTATTTTGTAATTTTTCATGTTAGTACATCTTTATGTACTTCCAGGGCCGTTTTTGGGCCTTAAAAAATGTTTCCTTAGATTTTCATAGTCAAACTGTAGACAAAGTTAGAGTTTGATGAGATAATGCCTAGTTCTCAAAAATATATTTCCAATGGGCTATCACACACCTAAAATGAAGATCGTATGAAAAATTTACGACCTCAGGAAGTTGATGTACTAACTTACCCCAACAGGGTCCACGTGATTTTTGGCACTTCATATCCTAGGGTTGGGTTGTTGGATGTCTAGGGTTTTTTCAGTCATGTTTATTATAAAAATGCCTTCATAGCCTTATAGTACTCATCTTCTTGCGAATGAGTGTAGCCATCACATCTCTTCTTAGAGATAAGGTGTCATCATTATAGCGAGTCTTCCAATATGTATTTTTATAATTTTTGTACATTTATTTCATTAATAGAAATCATGTATTACTGTATTTATCTGTTTCTAGTAATATTTATTTTCACTTCATTGTAATATCTCTTCTTTCATTTCATTCCGAAAATAATCCGGTTCAATTCAGGTCTAAAACTCTACAGTCAGATTCAAACTAGTCCTTATCCTTTTAATAGCTTTGTGGGCTTGATCTCCATGTCATGCTCCTGAATGTTAGCAATCCATTTACCTCTTTTTCCCTCACTATCAGGATGTGTGACAATTTCCTTTATAATATTGGTAGGTACATAATCCAATATATTAGAGTGCAATATATAATCTCTGAAATCCTTTAATGCTTTGACTAATGCATAAGACTACTTTTCCATGCTACTATACTTTAGCTCAACATCTCTCAGGGCCTTGCTGAAATATGTTATGGGTTTCTCTTGATTTTCTTCATTTTTTTGTAGCAACACATAAGCTATAGTATGAACTGATGCAAAATAAAAAATGAGAAACTCTTTACCATAATTTGGGAGGATAAGAACGAGATATTTTCCCAAGGCTGTTTCGATCTATTGAAAGGATTCTTTAGCTTTAGTTTTCCACATGACTTCATGGTCCTTTTTCAACATGTTGGTAATATGATTCACCATTTCAACGAAATTGGGGAAAAACCTTCTTAGAAAGCCTATTTTACCTAGGAAATATTATACTTATTTCTTGTTCCTAGGCTGAGAAATTTATTTGATTGCCTCCACCATTTCCAGATCTATCTTCACCCCCTCTTTGGATACTATATGGGAAATAATTTTCCTTCTTCCAAAGAAAAATAATACTTTTGGGAGTTCAAGGACAACCTAAACTTCCTACACTTCACAAAGGTTTTCATTAAATTCTTTATGTGATCATCATTTGTCTTGGGTTTTCCTTAAATGCTTTATTTATGTGATCATACTCTCACCCACAAAAGAAATGTCTATAGCTCTTTGAAAATTTTCTTCTGCATTTATAAGAGAAAAAGCCATTTTTTCATACATGAAAGTCCCCCATGGTGTTGTGAAAGTTGTGTTCTCTCTATCATCTAGGTGCATGGCCAATTGGTTGTATCTCGAAAAACCATCCATCATGGATATCTTGTTTGTCCCTACTACTTTCTGTAGTATATGGTCCATCTTGGGTAGGGGGTAGTTATATTTTAATGAACATTTATTCAAATTCCTAAATTCCAAACATAGCCTTATTTCCCCATTCTTTTTTCTCACTAGAACTAAATTAGATACCCATTCAGAATACCATAAGGGAATAATAATATGGGCATATAATGGTAGGAAAAAAAAGAGTATTAACTTTCCTAAGCTTCTACTTGAAAGACTTAGTACCAATATTGAAGGGTATTCGATGATGGATGATACTGGTATCATAAGTTTTTAAGTCCGTGTATATCCATGTGAATACATCGATGTATTCTTTGAACAACTGCAAATACTCTGCCCTATGGTCAACATGAATATTTTTGGATGACTTAATATATTTAGGATCCTTTTCAATCCCAATATTATATTCCTCAATGATATCATCTTTGGGGAGGATGGTTGGTTTGAAAAGTACATCATTTCTATCAAACAACTTTTCTAAAGGCACCAGTCCTTTGAAAATGAAGTTATTCTTAAGTTGCAAGACTTTATGCTCATCCATGTAGTTGCTAAATTCAAGAATCTCTTCATATTCCTCACCAATATTCTGTTTCATGTCCTCTTCATCATCTAAATCAATATGAGTAGTTGCAAAATCGTCTATCACTTCCATGAAATTTTTGATCTACTGATCATATTCAAAAACTTGCCAGTATTTTATATTATCAAGAATGGAAGGTTTGTATCTCATCTCGATCTCATATTTAAGTTGAGAGGTGGTTGGTACTTTAAAGGTATTGGGAGATATTTCTAAAAATCAATTGGCTGATTAAAATCTCTCAAAATAATAGAAATATCAAAAGCTTCATAAAAATTATTAATCATATCCCATACCTAATTCTTGTAGGCCCTCATTCTTGGGTGCCTTGTTTGATAAGAGCCTTTTTCTTTCTACACAACTAGCTTTGAATCTCCAAATAACACCAACTTGGTAATTTTCATATTTCTTGTTGCCTCCAAGCCTAAGATCAAGGCGTAATATTCAACCATATTATTTATGGCCTCGAACTTAATATTGTAGGACAAATGCATTTATTTTTTGGTGGGGGAGATGAGCACTACATTGGACCCAACCCCTTGTTTTGAGTATGCACCATCAAAAAAAAAAATTCACATACCATCTACTTATTCCATAGGGATTACGAGAGGATTTGGAAGCATTGGGGTTTCATTGTACTCTTCGTTTATAAATAGGATACAACAACCTAGATCTTCATTAGAAACATATATGGGATGATTCAAAAGGTTGTTCGGATCACTTACCACATAAGAAAATTTTGTCTCTCGATAAAACATTCTGAGCTCTCCTCCAAAAACTGGTATAGTGGCATAAGTCATATCCATCTACATAGTGCCTCCCAATTTTCGTGCCCATGTTCTAGACAACAACATGTTGTAATTTCCTGGTACATCAACCACCACCACATCCATCATAATTCTCTTAACAAACAACTTTCCTAGGGTGACAACTATGTATTTAATCAGCCCATAACACTTCACTTTGATGGCATCAAACAAATAGAGATCATGATATGTCCTGGTTATTTCCAATCCCAAATTTTCCATGACTATTTTGGGCATAATATTGTGTGATGCTTTAGAATCAAACATACAATTGTGCAAAATTGTATCATGAATATTCAAGGTCACATAGAAGGGTTCCATAGATTCTTATTTATCATCAATATGAGGACCAAAAACTATGGTAGGGGACTCATCTTCTACATTCAAAGTATCAAGAGGATTTGTTGATCTCTTCCCCTACATCATTTTAGCATTTATGGTATGAGGGGTTTTTAGCCATATCCACTAAAGGAACAAGAATATTTATATTAAACAATTCACGTTCAAAATTGAAAGGTGAAACTAATTCCTCAAGTTCTTTAGTTTCTTTTTCCTTTTTTACGGGCTCCAAAACTTCATCTACCTTTGGGATGTCTAGAACCTCTTTAGCTTTATCTTTGGAAAATTTTGGACCAACTTTCCTAGCATGAGATTGATTGTCTGCAACAACTGCTTTATGCCAAGGCATGAGATCTACTTATTATGCATCTAATCCCATAGTGCATCAACAAAAAATATGTACTGAACTGAGGATAAAGATCCTTTATTGGGTTGATTGCTAGGCATCGGTTACTTAGGATTTAGAGACTCCTTATAATCATTTTGAGTTAGATGTATGGAATTATTCACATCTTGAAGTAGGTGGATTTATTATGTGTATTCATCATAGCTCTCACCCACTATTTCTTCAATAAATGTTTTATCGTTGTTGGTTTTTACAGGGGGTTGAATGGTTTGTTCTTCATTTCTTATCTCCCTTCTCATGAGTTCTGGATTGGGAGGTATTTTGAATTGGTTAGGGTTTTGATTCCTTACGCCTCTCTCTTGGGGGGATCTATTTTTATTGTTATGCTCTATCTAAAATCTAGATATTTTGTTTGTCAGATTCCCAATTAGTTTAGACATCTCATCCATCCTTACTTCTTGGGGGTCTCTACTTGGATCAAAAGTACCACAATATTCCCTGGCCTTCTTCTTTCCTTCCTGATCTTGTTTTCGCTTCATTTTACCTGACACAATCATATTACCTTTGTTTTCTATTTCATATTCTTGAATTACTAGAAGGGTTGGGGACCTTCTTTCTCTCAAATTCATGGAAAAATCAACATCAAATTCTCCAATGTATGTCACTTTAGTTGCTAGTAGTGATGGATTCATCGACAATATCATTCGATCTTTTCTTGAGTTAGACAAATTAACTCAAGTAGTATAGGCTATCTCTTTTTTCACCCCACTGTCTCATAAAGGCAACTTCTAGAGTTGGCCAACTATCAATTGAAGCAATAGGTAATTCTCTGAACCATTTTCTAACATATCCCCCTATAGTTTGGAAAAATAGCCTCATGAATACATCATCATGTTATATGATCTTGTTGTCTGTAAAGTCATGGAAAGCACTCATATTCTCTTCAGCTAAGAGAGTTTTATCTCCATCAAATTTTGGCAGATATTTCATGTAATTCTCAGGGAGGTCATGGGTAATTTAGGGCAGATTCAATGGGGAAAATATGGAAGTGACCCAATGATTTATAGGTGGTGGGGGAGGAGGTTTATTTCCCTGTGGTCTTCCTCCACCTAATACAACCATGATAGTTTTTAAAATGATGTTATGGGCTTCGAAGGACAAAGGAGGGACAAGAATTTTCAAGAATTGTCAATGGGAAGAACTGAATTCTTAGCTAAATTATAAAGGAGAATTTTGAATATTTGCGAAAGGTTTGAGTGTACATTTTAAAGAAGAAAAAAAAATATTCTGATACATCAGTTAGATTTACGAATTCAACACTTTGATGAACAACATAAGGAAATATTTCTAGATAAGGGTTACCTGAAAAAGAAGAGATATGACGTACTCTGACATTTCTCCATGTGACAAGATTTTGTGGATATGAATATATCAGATTCTGATTAGTATCAAGGTGGATTCTGGTATGTCTTCTGACGGAGGAAACATTTTCCTTCCATGGAGTCTCCAGGTGAAGGATTAACAACCAAGCGCCTGAGGCTTGTTGACCATCAAGTCTCAGAACTTACAATGTCATATCCCATGGAATATCTCTTCTTCTTACGTCCTTGGA
Organism: Picea glauca; assembly: GCA_000966675.3. Taxonomy (NCBI): domain Eukaryota; kingdom Viridiplantae; phylum Streptophyta; class Pinopsida; order Pinales; family Pinaceae; genus Picea; species Picea glauca. Next base: position 116,614 of record JZKD02S1583910.1, read on the forward strand.
AACGACACCATTTCAGATGTTATCCCTTGATATGTTCCAAGATGTTTTTGGAACGATGTTGAGGCACTCCAGGGGTCAATAATCAGGATGAATCTTAAAGCCATATTTGTAGTAAGGTAATTGTGCAATATTTGGGAAGTTTTTCGCTCTCTCTTTCTTGAAATGTAGGACCTCAAACAGTCTTAGTTTAGATGAAAAATGTTGTGAACTCTCAAAGGAATTTGTCCACGAGTGTTTCAATCAATCAAGATTAAAAAAGGGATGAAATGTTGGATTAGAGAAAAGAACAAAATAAAAATACAAGGCAATTCTAAGAATGAATCATGTAGCCTATGTGAAATGAATAGTGTGATGAACAATTAAGAATTCAACAACTCTAACAAGTGAAAACAAATCAATAAACATATGCTTCAAATAGTTAACATATTCATACATTCAAATTCAAGGAGGTACCCTCTACATATCATTCAAATGCATAAATAAAATGATGATAAATGGTCATACATTCAGAGAAAATCACTTACGTGTCATAATTAGACATCACACATTAACACTGAATATCGTGAATAACCTGTTGTTTGAGCTTTATAAATCATATCATATACAAGAAAAGTAGAAATGGTAGGAGATTCTTTACAGGAACACATATACAATAGAAGGAGGAATTACATACTAAAACTTAAATACGGTGGATGAGTCTCTGGTTTTTTATTGCATTTAACCATTGACTATGCTCAAGGTATCTCTGGTCGAACAACTCTATTTACAAGAAACTCTTAAACTCCCCAAAGTGTCGACCTTGATAATGGGAACCTGCTTTGTCTTTTATCCTTCTCTCTCATGTCTGAAACTGCTTCTTGAAACCACTTTCATCTTCTTGAATATTCTTACTGCTTCTTGATTCCTGATTGGTTTTCCCTTTAGTGAAATTGTAAAAATTATGTTTACTTGCTGGAATTTGTTGTGCTGAGATTATGGAATAACTGAGAATTCACAGGCCAAGATATCGATCACGCCCTCCCCATGAAGATTCCTTGTAATCATTTCCCTTGCTACAAAAAACTCAAAATTATATCTATAGAGACCTTGTGACTCAATAGCCTTCAGATTGGTTTCAATGAGTAATCTCAGTCGTCAATCGAAAGTGCCCTCGTCAGAGCTATCAGGGTTTGAAAAAGCGTTAAACACAACATCTGTCAGATCATCCTGATCAAATATTGACTGTTGATCAGATTTTTATCAAGATGAGATATGGGCCATTGATTGAGGCATTGGAGATAGACTGGGAGTTGTCGATCTAACTCGGCCATAGGAAAAAATTTGGATAAGGAAAATATATTGTGCTAACACCAGCCTGGACCCATGGAAAATTTTTATCCGCTCATGATGATGCTGACATGGCTAAAATACATGACACGTGTCAATTGAATCAGATAGAATTGTGAGAAGTGTCAAAATGAAATGATCCAACCTTTATTTATAGTGTCTGAGTCATCTTTATTTGACTTGCAAGGCCAACTTCTTCTTTTGTCTTCAATATCTTCTTTTATTTCTTTTCTTGGTTTCTTTAATATTTTAATGGTCTCTTACTTGTCTTCTTGGATTTCTTCTTTTACTAGAAAAGTTGTCCATGAGCCTTGTTGATATGACATCTCCTCACATGAAAGTCTAATTAGTATAGTGCTCTAATGTTAACAACTAGAGAAATTAGGTTAACAACTAATTCTTTTAAGTAGTATGGTTTTAGTTAAGTAATAACTAAAAGTGATGAATCAAGCCACATTTGGTGATAGCTATGAGTAATGACCATCCTCACTGGTATTATACATAGATATTGTTATCATATAATAATAATAAAATAATAAAACTATGTGGTGGCTATAGGATTCATATTCAATAAGTGCATTTAAGGTGAAAGAGGCTTCTATAATGTGTGGTGGGTATATATAGTATCCATTGTCATTTAGTGCATTCATAATCCTTGCAGTGAAGCCATGTGAATGATGCAACTCTAAGCTTGTGTGATGTCAACAATATCCATGTCCAATTAGTACAAGTAGGAGGACCATTGTCATTTAGTGAATTCATAATCCTTGCAGTGAAGCCATGTGAACACCATGAGGGAGTTGGCTATAATATCCATTGTCATTATTGCATTCATAATCCTTGCAATGAAGCCATGTGAAGGAGGTAGCTCAAAGCTTGGTGATGTCAACAATATCCATGTCCAATTAGTGGAAGTAGGTGGAAGCTGGGTGTAGATAGTCCATGATATCCATCGTTAACAAGTGCATTTAGTAAAGGCGAACGTTATCTACAATGTCTGCATCATAGACATAATCCTGACGTAATGTGTAGACGTAATAATCCTGACGTAAGGGCTTGAATAGAGGCCCGAAATCCACGTTTTCCAACCCTGCTCGTGTAAGATAATTAAGACCTCTACCCTGTATGGTATCCTTGTAAAAAATACATGCCCTAATAAAATTCAGGAAAGGAGTTAGTAGCCAATGTTGAGTAGCTGCCGGCATGGATATAGTATAGCATAACCCTATTTTATGGCCCTACTCAAAGAATAATTGGCTCATGTTGAGTAGTTTCCAACATCATCATGTCTAGGGAATTGCAACCACGAAGATAAAAGTCTAGCTTAGTGAATCAAGGATTCCATGGTCTAAAGTTGATAGCCTGCACTTGATAAAGAAACCTTGCATTATCTGTGGATCACATCGTCCTTGTAATTCTTGATGATTTAAGATTATGGAAAACCATTGGAAAGCTTATTATAGACTCCAATGTCTATATGTATATCTATTTGTATGTTATGTGACTGGTCCAATGACTACTAACTTAAATTATAAACTTGGATTTACTTTACAATCGTTGATCAAATGTGTTAAATTATCAATATTTACAAAGATTTTGATACACTTAAATAGGTTTTAAATTATAAATATATACAAAATTGTTGATATGCTTTAGAAATTGCTAGTTAAACGAGCTAAAATGTCACTTTTGTCAAGTTTTTCATATGCTAATTGATATCTTGTTCTGTTATCAAAACTGTAATCAAACCCACAAAAACAACAAAAATCAACGGTTAAATAAAATTAGCCTTAACCACAACACATCTTCATAACTTGGTTTGGGTTGATCTTTAAACATTTCCATATTAATGTCCTTTAACTTTAATATCCACTACTCACTCACTTTATTAGCGCTCAAGGCTTCCATTATTCACTCACATGCAATATTTTGTGGCAACTTTCCTTAAAGTTATGTCACTTGGTACACATGGCTAAATGTGTAGTATGATAATTTCATATAAGTTATACATTCATAGGTAGGAAAATGGACTAACATTTTTAGAATTATGGTCAACCAAGTTACTAAAAATTGTATAATTGGATTTGATATTTGCATTTTTGAAATCTCATTTTGCATATCTAGAATCCAACACTGGAACATTTAGAACTAGATTTTCTCTCTAGAAACACAAAAGGTAGGAAATGATGAGTAGTCTTTTCTCTTTAGTAGGGATCCCAACAAACATCTAGGATGAATTTTGTGATCATTTTATAGACAACATTGTAGAGAGCAATAGGGTAGAATTTTTTTGGGTATTCCGCTCACTCTTCCTTAGGGATTAGGGTTAAGAAGGTGGCATTTAGGGCTAGGAAGGCATTGGTGAACTGTCGGGAGTCTTCCACTAGCTCCCAGACATCTAGTTTGATGGTCGACCAAAAGACTTGGAAGAAGTGAGTGGTAAATCCGTCCAAGCCTAGAGACTTACCACGAGGCATATCAAATACTACCTATTCTACCTCTTCAAGGGGTATTGGATGCATTAGGGTGGTGTTTTGGTCTTGAGTGACTAATTGAGGGATGTGGCGAGTAAGTTTTTGAATGGAAGGTATGTGGTCGGTAGTTGGCTCTGAGAGGAGGGATATGTAGAAGTTAATCAATTCTTGCTCCATGTCTTCAAGCTCAATAAGAAGGTTTCCTTAGGTGTCTCTCATGGCTAAAATGTGGTTATAATGTCTTCTTTGGATCATCGAGTACCTGTGGAGGAATTTCGCTCTTTTGTCCCCTTCTTTCAGCCATATTATCTCATATTTCTATTTATAGAGAAGTTTCTCCTATCTCTCATGAGGATCTTTATGGATTTGGACGTTTTCTACTTTGATGATCAACTATTTTGTTCACCGTTATAGGATGATGGCCTACTCGTTGTGCTCCATTTTATTTTTCAGATCTTTTTTGGCTTTGAAATTTTTTCCAAACTCCTCTTTATTCTATTTTTTTACACACAACTTTAGATGTTTTAATTTCTTCTTGAATCTAAGATAGGGGAGTTGGATTTTGGTTTGAATTTTTTCCACTAGACTTTGATGTTGTCATGAAAATTGGGGTGGTCAACCCAAAATATTTCAAAGGAAAAGGGTTGATTGATAGGGTTTCCTTTGAGGTTGATCTCCATATGGATGTTCTAGTGGTCGAAGCCTCCACAAGGGAGGTGGGAGGCTACTAAATGTAATCCTTAGAGCATGAGGGATTCAGAAAGAAAATAATGGTCGATCCTAGAGGCTACCTATATTGATCCCCTCATCGTTTGTTCCAAGTATGCAATAGATTTTTTTTTCTACATCTACAAGATGCAGTAGATGAATGGTTCTTTAAATAGGTGGGATTTATGGTCTAATATCATAAATCCCCCTGAAGTGATGATTTTGAGGTCACCTCCTGTAATCCATTTACTATTTTTGACGATGGGATGGAGATTTTTTATGGAATTTAGGAAATGAAGTTTGTCTATGGGAGATTGAGGACCATAAACATTTGTAAGATATGTAGAAGATGAGGATCCAATTAGCTAGAATATGGCTAATAAAATTTCTACTAATTTAAGTTTAAGCTCTTTCCAAACAAGTTAGAATTAATTTTTCCAAATTGTAGAATTTGAAATTTTAAAGTATAAAATCCAATTCGAAATTTGTAAACATGAGATTCCAAAATTGTATAATTGGATTTGATATTTGCATTTTTGGAATTTAATTTTGCACATCTAGAGTCCAACATTGGAACATTTGGAACTAGATTTTCCCCTCTAGAAACACAAAAGGTAGAAAATGATCACATTAGTTTGTGTTCTCTAGTAGGGCTCCCAACGAACATCTAGGGGTTGTGGAATTGAAACCACTCCTTCAATGCCTATCACGTCTACAACTTTGTTGACAAATCTTTTAAGAAGGAACATAATGATGACTTTGATGTTGGATAAGAGATATTGAATGCACTCTAGACTACTTTCCAATCACCATATATGGGAAATTTTTCATACGAGAGAGCCATGCTAGAGTTTTTTGAGCATTGTCATGGTCATATGGGAGTCCCCTCTCACTACCGGCTTCTGAAAACCCTCGTGGATATCAATGCTAAGAACGTTTTCTAGAGCTTGTGATTCAACAATGTTGTCGATGGTGTTTCCAATTTATTCCACACAAATCAAATATATTTGGCATTAATCGTTGCAGAAAACCCCAAGAAGACTAGCAGGGCCAGGGTTTCCCTTTGAGGCACCATCGAAATTGAGTTTTAAGAAGCTTAAGGGTAGAGGAGTTGAAAATCTTGGAGCTTGGAGGCAGTGATTTTCCTTGGACATTAGGAGAAGTAGGATTGTCGAAGAAGGTTAACCTGTTGGAGGATGCAACATTCCAGATCATTGCACTCCCAGTATTGATCTAACCATTGGGAACTGAGAGTTTTCTCTTGTCTATTAGTTGTGATCTTGAGCCATAAGTGGTCTTCCTACATCTACAAATTTTAAATGTTATTTGATTTTGTTCCTTCCAAACTTTCAAGAGAAAGAATCCTAGAAAGAGCTTTCATGCTCTATTAAGGATGGGTTTGGTGACAACTTTGAGATTCCAGCTAAGAATGATTGCAAAGAGGATACTTTTGTCATGTTCATAGGTACAAAAAATGAGGGCTCCTTGATCCTAAGGGAAAGAGGATAGGGTACATGTGTTTAGAATATGTTCCATTGATTCCCCATGTTGGTAGTAGAGTGAGTAGAATGTTGGCCCCAAGAAACCACGATGAAAGAGGTTATCCTGAGTGAGAATTTTACTATGGGATACAAGCCAAAGAAAGAAGGAGATTTTAGGCCCAAAATTTTGTTTCCATATTTTGATCCAGAGATCCTAGGAGGGGTGGTCTTGGTCACCCAAAGCTAAATGGTAAGATTGTTAAAATTTTGGTATGCTCATTTAACCATAGAAAATTTCACATCATTTTCAACCAACCATAGGCATTCACTATGCCACCCCCGAGCACACTAACCTTTTCTTAGATAGAATGATTCTGACAAGTCCACACTAGAAACAAAAGATAAACCCTAACCACAATATTGTTGCTACAACAAAACAATAAACATACAAAGAGAGTGTACGTTACACCAAGAGAAGCACACGAGAGATACCAAAAATAATGCTACACTATTCCTCCACACTTGCACCCTCTCCAGCTACAACTGCAACTCTCCAAAATTGTGCCCTAGGTGCCACTGTAGTTCCTACTTAGAATTTTGCACTGGCTAAGTGAGTGTGTGTACAAATGAGCTAAGGCGTCACCTTATTTATACTTATTCTGCCAGTAAACTTTTCCCACAAGGCCGACCTGTGTTTTCTGGAAAACATAATTTACTTTGGTTCTTCTCTATGAACAAGATCGTGATTTACTAGTGGCCGAAAAATTTGAGGCTATGTGGCGCAACCCTTATATCGTCAAACGAGTGTTGGAGAAGGGATCTTACGAGTTAGTGGATTATGATGGAATTCCTTTGAGTTAACCCATAAATGGGATTTACTTGAAGAAGTATTATGCTTAGACCATCTTTGCATGAGTGCTTGTATTTTTACTGTATCATACTTTTGTGTGCTTTTCGTTATTTGGTTTCAACCTCCAACTGCTTACCTTGCGTTGTGCTTGGTTTCCAGATGTCGATGTCTTCACTACCCTATATTGGCTTCGCTGATGGTGCTAGTCGTAGTACTCAGAACCTAGCTTATGTTGCTTGGGCAATCTACGCACCCAAAAACAAACTTATCAGTCTGCAAGGTGTTTTCCTCGGTCGTGCAACCAATAATATCGCAGAATATAGTGCAGTTATCGAATTGTTGACCGATGCTATTTCACTTGGGATTCAAAAACTTGTTGTACGACTTCATTCGTAGCTAGTAGTGCTACAGTTAAGTAACATCTATACTATCTGAATCCCTACTTTGTTACGGGTATACTTACGAATTTACCTCTTGGAACGTTATTTTGATTATATTGAGTATCAAAATATTCCTAGATGTCTAAATACGTTAACTGATGCATTAGATAATTATGTGTTAGACAGACATTTGAGAGATTTATAAATCCAATCACACATCACATGTTGTATATAAAGCAAATTAAGTCGGTAGAAGCCTCATGCATATATATAACGATAAAAATGTTTTCAAAAAGATGTTTTCTATCCAAAGACCAAAATATCAAAATATGAAGCCCATGGCTTCTACAAAATAACATCATGGATCCTTCTCACGGTAGCATACTACTACCCGTGCTACCCTACTAAGTAGTCGACTGAGTGAACCAGACATTCCTACGGTGTGGTGTTCATAACACCTCAGAATCTCGTTGATCGGGATGTCTGAGATGTCTGTTGTCAAACCCTCTAGATTCTGCTCGAATGCCTCATAGTCGCCAGCATCCCATCCTGCTACTACAACTACTTCCCCTCATCTCTGAATGGGGGATGTACTCGGAGGCCGGTGTGGCCCTACATCTGCATGGTCAAAATTTTTGATTAGTCATTGGATAGAGAGCATAAAAAGCATCTTATATTCTAAAAATTCACAAAACACCATAAAATCAAAAAACAAATTCTTACCTGGGCCCTCCCACTGAAAACCCTCAGGTAGAACCAAATCGAGGTCACCTCGAAATTCCAAAACGACATAGGTATAATCATCTATCATCAATATTTGAGGCCTCAACCAGTCAAAGAATGAATCATTGTATTTGATAATGGGGCTTGCTACATGCCGAGCCATGAGATCGTACCACCTTTTCATCCTCAGATTCTTTGGCGCTGGTATACCCCACTCTACCTGTAGGCGTAAATGAGGGACTCTTTCTAAAAATAAATACACCAAAATAGATCCATACCTGAATTGCTTCAGGTCCCCATTCTTGCTTTTTGTTAACTGTGTCTTCATACTGCGAAGAAGACCATCGCACTAGTTGAACACACGAGGTTCCGTGCCTTCCACGACATACTAAAAATAACTTTGGAGGGTCATGTGCAGAGATGCACTTCCTGCCATATGTACAATGGTAAAAAGGATGGTCTAGATATTTAAATCTCGAACACCTCTGATGCCTACCTTACCTTTGTGTCTCTCGGCCTCGGGTTCACAGTGTCGATGGATGTATTCTCTCATTGGCAGACCACCACCTCGACCTTCTATTAAGGTCACATGTGCTCTACGACGGGATAACCCCACCAAGAAGTAAATGTCTTCGATATCCAAGGAAATAATGTGGACACCCACATGAAACACCTATTGGTCTACATCCCACATGTGGACTAGGTATTCTAGTAACCTAAGTTGGGCTCTCATGCCCTGGATTTTAATTTTTTTTAACAATCCGCACTGTCGAAGGGAATTGACGGTGCCTGGATCATTCAAGGCCATGAAGTCATCGTCCTCGTGTTCTCATTCTCTCCATTCCAACATTTTGGAAATCAAAGGCCTGCATGGGGATGGGAAAAGGCAGTTAGCATCTTCAATCGTTGATTTTGAAATTCTTTTTTGGGCAAACGCGTGTGTAAATTTTTTATTTTTCAGCCGCCGCAGATGAAGTTTTAGTATAGTTTGGGGTTTCCGTAGGTGAGCCATAGGGATCTTGTGGAAATCATTGATTTCTACAGGTCCCAATACTAGTCACCTGCAGTGGCCCCGACTCGTGCCTACCAGCCCAAAAACTCATCCAAAAAATACCTTTTAACCAAAATAAATGAATTTCAATCCATTGAAAAAGAAGAGGATGATGAGATTACCGTGTTGACAAAGACCATTTTCTAAATGGTAGCCTGTGTTTCTCGCAATCGATAACCGGCATATGAGGTAAAACAGGGTTTCTAGACAAGTTTTGAATGAAATGCAAATGAAATAGCAATAAGAGGTTTTACCCCTATTTATTTAACTTTTTGCTTTTTCTAATAATATTTTATATTATTTTAATGAATTTGATCATAACCTAAAGGTCTAATGGTCCCGTAAGTCTTTTATGTTTTTTAGGTGGAAAGACTAAAGTCCTGAACAATGCAGTATGGATGTTTTTCTTGATTCGCTTTTTGGTTTGTTACATATACCAACATTTTTTAGGGTTTTTCAGAAAAACCTCGAGCCTAGTCTTTGTTCATTCTCGTGCTCGAAAATCAATGAGAATGCAACCAAGTATACTTTGGTCATTTTTTCGTACTCGTTGTGGAAACACGAAAAGAGAAACCCATGGAGTATCCTTTAAGATCTTTTCACACTCCATAAAAATGAAAAGATTGTCGAGCGACCTTGTTCTTTTCACGCTCGTAAAAGTATTTGAAGAAAACATTCGATGGGCGATAGTTTATCAATTTTTCGGTCTCATCAAATTACTTTATGAAAAAGGAACTGAGAGAGTTCTCTTTAACATGTTTTTCAGACTCTATAAACATGAAAAATCCCCGAATTTTGTATCTTTGGACTCGTTAAACAAACATCGAAATACCCACATAGGACTGAACCACTCCTTCTTAGGGTTCATTAAACATAATCCGAGGGACTCATCTGAAGGATGAGCTTACATAAACAAGCATATGTTATCCTCCTCAATCTTGCGTAAAAATAAAGAGGTACTCGCCAGAAATGGTGGGGGGGAATTTAGGAAAGAAATGTGTCTCTTTACTCGTGTCAGTGGTAGTACTAGTCACTCTTGAATATGACACCCCCCTTCATCATTTGAATCCAGGTTGGGAAATCCATTTTTCTCTTTTTTGACCTTCTGCAAATCCATATCTTGGGTCATCTTTGAGTCAATGATGCCAAGACCATTGTCGTGTCATTCATATGTTCAAGATAAGTCCAAACAAGCCCCTCTTTCGATTCGACCATCTGTAGTTATCAATTCCTACCATGTTGGCCTTCCCTATGTCAGTTTCAAATCATTTTCATACTTTGATCTACCCTAAATATGTTACTTTTTTCGTGTCATTGATGGGGGATACATCAAGGCCCTCCTATGACGAGTATTTTCTTGTCGACTTCAACTCATCATCCAGGAACAAGACCTAGAAATCATTTTAGTACCTTAGAGCTTGCATGCCTCAATGGAAGGTTTCTTCACTTTCGACAGTGGATTCACATCATTGATCCATGATCGAAAGATTCCCTCGAGTGTTTGAATTCAACTCATTTATTCACATTCGTTGGATTGTAGTAAGGTACCTTGGGAGTCATTGACATCAATGTTGACTTCCCTCACACTTGTTAACGATTTTCATCAACGACTAGTAATCAAGTGGTTTCTACCATGTTTGACTTCAACACTTGTAATCGCATGGTTAGATTCATACTTACGAATGATGGGATTGAAGACCCTAGATCTCATCACCTTGGTCCAGGTTGAGATGGAGTATTTACGATTTTCATTGACACATAGATCCACTTTGTATGTCTCGTGGCTATGGTCTGATTTCAAGTTTGTTAACACATAGATCCACATTGTATTCTTGGTGGCTATGTATCGTCTTGATGACATGGATCCATAGTGTATGATTGGTGGCCATGACTAACATTTATGAGTCAAATCATTTTTCAACTGAGTATGGGAATGCCTACCTCAAAGATAATATAATATTGTTAATATGCTTGATTGTTTGCAGGTTCTTGTTTGGTGTGCTCCTTGTTCCCAACACACACACACATTTTACAAAGTGTTTTGGTTGTCACGAGTTCCAGCCTCATACTTTGGGGGGAATTCTGTTACACATTATTTTGGTCACCCCGATGATGACTATACAAGCATGTGGTCAGGCTCTCAAAAAAATATTTTGCATGAGGAAAATGACTGAGTTCTTCCCCTACAAGGCATATTTTTAGAATGACGCCACAAGATGACAGTGGTACACAGTGCGAAAATCCTTGATTTCCACAGGCTTCTCTATTCTTGGCTCACTGGATTTCCGCGGGATTCTATATAGGTAAGGTGCGACGACGTTTGAAGATTAGAAAAGGAAGAAGTTTCACGAAGTTTCTAGAAGGAGAATATTCTAGAATGTGAGGTGGTGTCCGTATGGTTGTGATCCTACTGGCTTCTCTAATTTGGTGGGATCATCCTAATCCTTGTAACCAATTCACGTTCTCCTATATAATGATGGGTTTCTCATGGAAAAGGTTAAGAAAGATTGAGCAAAGAATTGTTGAAAGAATCGGCTGAAGATTGTGTGAAGGATCCTGTTACAACTGATGCTTGAGGCCTCCATTTTTCCATCAAGATTTTGTGGACCATCTTCATAAAAATTCAGAGCAAGTGTATGTGTGTGTTGGAACAAAGGACCCTTGAAAGGGAACTTGCAACATCAAGGTAATTTGGTTCTATCTTCGACTTTTACTTAATATGATACAGTGACATGTTTCTTTCCCATAAAATCATTAGCGTTTTATTACATGACTCCTTGTTCACATGTTTAGGTTTTCATTGAATCTACAATTGTTTCTTTCACTTTGGTTGGTTTGTGTCATTGCAAATCGGATCTCACAAGAGCACTGGAGCGAAGCAGGAACAACAAAGATATAAGGAAGTGATATCTAAAGGTATGCCATCTATTCCTTATTTGATAGTAAATTCAATGGTAGAAACTTAGGGAAAGCGTAATGTCCTTTCTTGTTTTGTTCTAGATCCAGGTGGATCTAGGGAGATTAGTTTATGTCCACATTCACCGATTTATCCAATAACAGCAGGGCCAACTTCTCTTTCTGGGTTTCTTATTTCTTTATTATTATTCTCCTTGGGCCAACTTCTCTTCTAGAGTTTCCACTCATATGTTTAATGATCTCTTACTTCTGAAATATTCTAATCTAAGTACAAAGGTTACACTTGGTGGTTAATACCTCCCGTAACTACCAAAACATAAACACCCCCTCTTAGCTAGGGAGGTATTAACTAAGATGTTCTTTATGTAATGGTCTCAAACACATCCATCCATCTCACATGGAATTGGAGAGAATCACATGGTCTTGCAGACCAGTATGCAGGTAGAATTGTAAATGTGTTGAAACTGCACATAATAGATCTAGTTAGAAAATACTACACAGATTTGTAGACACAATTTGAGAAAGAAGAATAAGGAGAGAAAGAATGGAAGAATTCTCATTAATCGTTGTGAATAATGAATAATTTACACATGATATACTATGTATAACTCAATGAGTGCACACTCGAGGAGAACCAATGTGCCATAGTGGTGGTCTAGAGTGATCTGGACACACACAAGTAGTTACAGGAGTGAACTGCCACCTAGTCTAGTCTCTCAGGTAGTTATGAGAGTGAACTGCCACCTAGTTGAGTTAATTAGTCAACTAGTCTTCAATTAGCTGACTAAACAAAGTGTAGTGAGGAGTATATCAGGGAATCAAGGATAATGCACCAATATGGTGATGATCCCAAGGAAGTGTGCATTAGCATGGTCCTGATCCCAATGTTGCATGGTGACAAAACCAATGCAACATCTAAACTCAACTCAACTAGTCAAACTAAAGTGTTAGCATAAAGAGAATATTCTCCAAGTGGAATATTCTTCCCTAAAATATAGAAGACTGGATAATGACTAATTATGACTAATAAACAAGGAAAAACCTTAGGGAAAAGAAATATTAGGTGTGTGTGAAGTAACTCCAACAACCCCTCTGAACATCACTATGGTGAAAATAAAGAATGGGTCCCGAAAACGAGGCCATGTTAGGTGCCCAAATACAAAAGATTCACTGAAATAAAGTGAGGAAAGAGGGAAAACCTCATGGGAAACCCCCCCCTAAAGGTACAATGTATGTAAAAAATAAGAACTACAGTTGTTATGAAACTGCATCCTTCACTCCAAGATGACTTTGCAGAGAATGAAACTTCTACTCAGTGAAGGTCTTGGTGAAGATGTCTGTCATATATTCTACTGAAGGACATAACTATAGGTCGATGATCCCCTCGTTTACTAAGTCTCATATGTATTGCATGTGGATCTCTATGTGCTTCGTTCACTGCCTCTGAACTAGATCTATGCAGAACTTCAGAGTGCTTTGGTTGTCCGCATTAATCATTCTAATTGGAGACGACAAGGGAAATCAATGGCAAGTACACGGGAATCACCAGTTCAATTAAAATGCAATTTGGGGTAACGTCCCCAAAAAGATTCACATGATTCCTATATAAGCTATGACGCGGATTGGGTAGGTTATTTTGAAATTAAGAAAAGAAGAGAAAATAGGGTATACAAAGCCAAGAGAAAATCTTGGAGAGGTTACAAAGACCACTAAAGTGCGGCAGAGATCACCATTACCACCATGGCACCACCCAAAATAGGAGCGTTGGGCTAGACTATAAGACAACCTCGAAGCAACGTCAGAGCACCACCGCAACCACAGGGAAGCGAACAACAACCACCTTAACCACCAGAAGTCATCAATGTGGATGAAATCTCGTCGCCTGATATGACACCAGCAAGCCCCACACCTATCGAGGAGGAAACCCAACAAATAACACTAGGGGGCATGGACATTGATATGTAGGAAGGGGTACATGGCCATCAGGTTGAGGACACAGGCAATCATTCACAACTTGAAAATGGTGAAGGAGATCTGAGAGCCAATGGGACGGTCCCGATTCAGGCGGAAACGAATGTGCCGAGAAGGTCACACTCAACCACAGCAGTACAACCACAGGAGGGAATAGTGGAAGATGTCACCAACTAATCAGAGGAGTATGTATATGAGAGAACAATGGAGGCTGGGATATCGAGTCAACCACCACAATGGGAGGGAAAATAGCCCGCAGCATGATCACCATGCAAGCAGGTATCCATAACCATAGTCTTTTCGTGCATTCTGGAAGGGGTACGAATAGTAGGAAACATGTTAGGCCACATGGAGAAATTGAAGTACTCATACCATGACGTGACAGACACGGACAAGTTTCCATAGTTCTCCAAGAAATTTTACCTATAGACTGTGGGTATAGGACCCTTTGGTGAACCAATTAACAAACCAATCTAGTGGGTAGTCAGACTAGCCAAAAACAAGATTCTAGGCCTGTTGGACATCCCACACTTGGGGAGGGACCAATGCACAAACAACTACGTCAAGCAGTTGATGACAGTCACCCATGGAGGATACCTCTGGATGGAACAACTCATCTCAATAGATGTAGAGCTTATTACGTACATCATAGGACTACCATCATGGGGGGAGGACCCCATGCAGTTCCTTGAGGACAAGACAAAGGAGAAAGCAATGGCCGAAGAAATGAAGAAGAAGTATGTTACCAAAAGGGGGTTACACAGAATCATAATCAAGTGTATTAGTGATGTAGAGACAAGAATGGCCACAAAAGTTATGGAATACAAATTACTTAGGAAATGTCATAAGGAGGAAGTCCCTGTCGGGGTTGTTGTAGCTACAACACAATGTACAGAGGGAACCACACTCAGCTAGGCCCCGTATTTGTTGAACCTGTTCTTGGAAGACTGCAAGGACGTGCAGGACTTGGGAACATAATTCCACTATTCATGGATACTCATGCTGGTCACCTTGATTGGATGGAAGGAGCCTAAGTATTCATTTTTTTCCACAAGACCCAATCCTTGCCACGCAGTGCGATATCTATCGTTGGGGTGTGATTCAGACCCTAAGAACAGAAAGGAGAATGCAGCCATATTTGAAGGATATTATAATGACCTACATGAGAACATCACCAATACTTGGTAGATCACACCATAACTGGTTGCACAGTATCAGGGCATAACCAACTTCAAAGTGAAGAGGCATGCAATGTGGATCTAGGCATGAAAGGATCCCGACAATCAATGGCTACAACTGCACTACTGCATCAAGGAAGCAGACATCGAGATGGCCATCGAGGATTGGGATGATGATTGGAGGATTCCAATCCTGCATCAATAAATTCCCGCGGGAATGGAGGAGGAGGTAGAACCGAGACAAACACCTGCTAAAGAGATAACAGTGCCCAAGAAGCCAAGGATAGGGAAGAACAAGGCACAACAAAAAAAAGGGGGGGAGTCCAAGAACGGTACCTATGCAGAAAAGAATAACAACACACAGGTGCCACAGGTACAGGAGAAACAGACAAACACATCACAAGGACCAAATCAAAGGCTACTTAGCATGAGAAAGGCCTAACCAAGAGGCCAGTTATACAAATGGGGCACGCATGCAAGAAATCTAAGGAACAAAGGATTCCATTAGAATATACGATCACAGAGGATGACATGGACCTTGTGTCCCAAATGATCCAAGATCAAACAATGGAGGATTTTGATGAGGCCCAACACCAAATGGATAGGATTTAGGAGGAGTTGGCAGACATGAGACTGATCCTCTAGCTGCTCAAAGAAACATAGGGGGATGACATAGGAATATAATCAGTTTTAGTACCATCACAAACAGGTGCTAAGGAAGGATCGAGTGAGCAGAAAAGGATCCAAACGATAGCACAACCGAGCTCTACATTTCACGTTACACCCAACATGTTGCGCATAGATGAAATTGTGGGTTAGACACCCTTGAAGGATTTATCCCAAATACAGTTGGTGATGACGCAGATACCAACTAAGGCCTTGTATAAACTACAGGTTAGCATCACACAGGAGGTATAGTCACATGCATGCATAGATGCAAAAAAATTGGAGCATACAAAGGACAATCGGGACGCCCTGGAATTGGTACTCAAGCAGGCTAAGATCGATACCAAAGAGGAAATATACCACACGAATAGGATCAAGAAGGAATTAGACGTAGCCTATAAGAAAATCCCAAAGAGTGTGTAGATGACGAAACTCATGTTGACACATAAGATTGATCAGATGGTGCAAAAAATCGATCAATACATGCATGATATCGACCACCTCCGTGGAAAAATCATACCTACCACTCTGACATAAGTGAAGGAGCAGAGGAAGAAGGAGGCAACAATGTAGATAAAGGAGATAGAGTGACAAGTCCACGCAGAGACCGACTTGTTCAAGAAGGAAAAACAACTTTGGATGAAGCTAGAAGAGGATCAATAGGTCCAACAGTGGGACTAAGAAGAAGAAAGGATAAGCGTAGCTATCCAGGACCTCAAGCAGAGGTAGAAGACAATGTCGATCACAAATCACGTCAAAGGAGTGCAAGATATGAAGAAATTGCAAGAAGAGCTCATAGTTGCGCAGACACAGAAAAAGGAGCACCAAGCTCAAATGGAAGCGCTCCAGGAACGGGCAACAGAGGTCATTGTACAGGTGGAAGATGCAAAGAATAACATGGCACAAACTCAGGCAGAGTGCGCAGAGATGATCAAATACTACATTGCATTACATGTATGGGACACAATCAGGAAGAAGACCGCGTGGGATCAAACGCAAGGAAAAAAAATCGTAGAGAATTTCCAGGCTCTCGCAAGAGAGATCGAAGAGGCACACAAAGTTTAGGTGACTCAGGATGAGTCACATGTCAGTGTTGGGGGCTTGTTGGATGCAGACCTAGTAAAAAAGAAAGGCTATTTTTGGAAGAGAAGCATGCAAGAGGAAAATGACAGTTGGAAGGAAAAGCAGCATGTGCGCATGCATAGAAGACCTAACGACATTAGAATTAGGGTTTTTGTAGTTTATTATAATGGCTAGTGAGCCAGGGGCATAAATAAGTAGTACATAAGATAAAGAGGAGAGACGAGAGAGAAGAGACATGAGGAGAAAAGAGAGAGAAAGAATATTGTGAGAAATGTATGAATCATTAAGTTGGTGAGTGAAGGAAGTAAGGAGCGACTCGATCCTGAGAGTTAGATCACAGGCTGAGGAGCCTCATGCGATCTAGTCAGCCTCACAGGGATCGGGGAGCCTATTGAGAGAAGTGAGATCCAAGAATGTAAACACGCATGGCATGATATATTTTTGAATTATAATAAGAAGCTAAGAGCCAGATCTTTGTGGACATAGCCCAGGAGGGGCTGAACCATGGTAATACTATGTTATTTGAATGAATGTATGCGTCTTTATGTCTAAGTAATTGATGAATGTTAGATGAATGTTGTTACTAAGTAGATCTAGTATTTTACATGCATGCATAGAATCAATGTTATACTAAATGTCAAATGGACTGAATAAGGGTTAAGGTGCATAACCACAGATCTCGTTGAGTCTCAGGTTGCAAATACCTGAGTATTGTAGCTACCCATAGAGCTATCTCGAGTGAGACTACGCAATGCACTCCTTGTACTTCGTTTCCTTCTAGGTTACCAGAGGGGCCGATAGTCTTTAAGGGTTTTTGTTGGGAAGCTTCTTAGTTCTGAACCAGGGTCAATCTGTAATGGTCATTAAGAGTAGATAGACAAAAGGAATAAAAACCAACAACCACAGATAAACAAACACAACCAAGAATATATGCATAAAAAGTTAGAGGAGACAAGAAGTTTTACAGGGAAGATCACAGGGACACTCCTCCACCTAGAAGAGTCACATTTCAAAATCAGTGATAGTCATAAATAAGCAGGCCTCAGGATGAAGAAGGATTCACAAGAGTAACTCCTTTCAGAAAATATTTAAGTCCCAAGTATCAAACTATATTTTTTGTTTTATGTTATTCATGTAATAATTTTGGACATAAAGATGTAAATTGCAGAGCTAATACAAGGAACATAAACAACTTTGAAAGTCATGCACAAATGGTTATCCAATATGGCCTAATGAAACACATATAAGAAGCTACAATAGGTTTGAATCATTGAGAACTGAAGCGGAATGATACAAATGAAACAACTTTGGACACATGGCCAAAGATTGTAGAATGGAAGTCCGTCCTAGAGAATCACAATAGAATAACAATAATCATAGATAGGAACCTCAATAGAGAATATGGATAAGGAAGCAGGATCAATTTAACAATGAAGAATGCACATTCGCTCTACAAGCTAAACACAAGAAAAGAGGTTGGTATGTTGACAGTGATTGTTCAAAACACATGAAAGGCGATGAAGACAATTTTCTTACATTAAGAAAGGAAAGAGATGGACCAGTCTCTTTTGGAAATGATAACTCAACGAGAATCATTGGAAAAGGCATAGTCAGAATTGGAAACAAGAATACCAAGGAAAAAAATATTCTAGTAGTGGAATATATGAAACATATTGTTCTAAGTGTAAGTGAAATGTGTGACCAAGGTCATAAACTTACATTCAATTTGCAGAAGTGTGACATAACAAAATCAGGTTCAGGAAAATTGATTACAACAGTTGCAAGAACTTCAAGAAACATATATGTATTAAGTGAAATTGGAAATGAAAAGTGTTGTTTAGGAAAGGAAGATGAAGGTTGGCTATGGCACAGAATAATGGGTCACATAAAATTCGATAACCTCGTAAAAGTTAGAAAAAAGGAAGCAGTCAGATAAATGCTTGAGATCACAAAACCAACCAACACATTATGCAATCATTGTCAACAAGGAAAGAAAACAAAGACCAGGTTCAAATCAAAGGAATACTCAATGACAAGACCACTGAAAATTATGCATACTGATCTAGTTGAACCAACTAGAACAAAGGGTTTAAATGGTGAGAAATACTTTATGTTATTAGTTGATGATTATACAAGAACAACTGTAGTTTTATTTCTCAAGAATAAGTCATAAGAATTTGAAAACTTCAAGTTTTACAAGGAAATGGTTGAAAATGAAATTGATTAAAAAATCAAATGTTTTAGATCTAATAATGGAGGAGAGTTTACTTCAAAGGAATTTATGGATTTTTGCAGCAAGCATGGAATAAAAAGGCAACTCTCTATCGCTATGACACCTCAACAGAATGGAGTTGTTGAAAGAAAGAACATGATAGTATATGAAATGGATCGAACAATGTTAATGGATTCTAAATTGACAGATGTTTTTTGGACACATGCAGTGCATACAACATTTCACATTCAAAACAGAGTAATGCTCAGAAACAATAGTGACAAAAATCCCTACAAGCTATGGAAAGGAAGACCAACAAATGTGAAGCACTTCAGAGTGTTCTGAAGCAAATGATATGTCAAAAGAGAAGATGGCATAATGGAAAATTTTGACTCTCGTGTGGACAAAGGCTTACTTGTAGGTTACTAAAGTATAAGGAAAGAATACAAGTGTTACAATATAAGCCTCAACAAAGTTGTGGAAAGAATCAATGTAAAATTTGATGAAATAGGTGAATGAAAATTAAAGGAAGAAGAAAAGGAATTAGTGGAACAAGTTTACGAAGAAGAAGCAAATGATGAAGAAGAAGTATAAGGGGAAGATGAAGAAGATCATACAAAAGTAGAAGAACAATTTCAAGAAGTTCCTCCAAAGACACCTAGCAAACGAGTACAGAAGAATCATCGTTCATACGAGATTATCATAAACAAGGATGCAAGAGTTAAGACTAGAAGAATAATTTATTCACCAGAACAACTACACCCAACACTCTTATCTATGATTGAACCAAACATATTTGAAGAGGCCAGCAAGGATTAATTATGGAAAACTGCCATGAATGAAGAATTGGATCAAATATAGAAGAATGACACTTGGGAATTGGTTGCAATACCAAGGTACAAGAATGTGATTGGCACAAAGTGGGTTTTCATAAATAAATTGAATGAATATGGACATGTTACAAGGAACAAATATAAATTGATATGTAAAGAATATGCTGAGGTTGAAGGGGTCGAATTTGAAGAGACGTTTTCCCCAGTTGCTAGAATGGTAGAAATATGATTGATCTTAGATTATGCATGCTCCAAGAATATTAAAGTGTATTAGATGGATGTGAAATCAACCTTTCTGAATGGGGAACTTAAAGAAGAAGTGTACATTGAACAACCAAAAATATTTCCTCTGTCAGAGAACGAAGATTATGTGTGTAGGTTGAAGAAGGCCTTGTATGGTATAAAACAGGATCCCAAAGCATGGTACTCTAGACTAGATAAATATCTACAGCAGGAAGGGTTCAGAAAAGGAAGTGCACACAACAACCTCTATATCAAGGTAACTCAATATAATATTTTATTAATTGAAGTTTATGTTGATGATATTATTTTTGGAAGTGATGATGACAGGTTAAGACATAAATTTTCAAAGGATATTTAGAATGAATTTGAAATGTCATTACTTGGAGAACTATCCCTCTTTCTGTATCTTCATATGTGTCAAAGAAACCAATGCATTTTTATTTCTCAAACTAATTATATCAGGTAAATGCTAAAGAGGTTCAGAATGGAAGATTGCAAACCAGTTAACACTCCTATGCAAACCGGTTGCAAGTTGAGCAAAGATGATGATTCAAAGTATACAAACTAGAGGCAGTACAGGTCAATGATTGGCAGCTTACTATATGTGATAACATCGAGACCATATGTAATGAAAGAAGTTGGACATGTGGCACGATTTCAAGAAGCACCAAAGGAATCACATGTCTTAGAAGTGAAGAGGATTTTCAGATATCTCAAGGGCACATAAGAGTTTGGATTATGGTATCCAAAAGGAAAGGATATATCACTTATTTCCTACACAGATGGAGATTGGGAAGGTTTCATTGATGACCTACAAAGCACTAGTGGAGCAACGTTCTACTTGGGTGAGTGTTTGGTATCTTGGCTAAGAAAGAAACAATCATCAATATCATTATCTATAGCTAAAGCAAAGTATATTGTGGCAGCATCATGTTGTACATGGTTTCTATCAATGAAACAAACTCTGACAGATATATAGGTTGAGTATGATGAGCCCATTCCAATCTATTGTGATAATACAAGCACTATCAGTATCTCAAAGAACTCGATGATGTACTCCAAGACGAAGCACATTCCAATCAAGTATCACTTTCTACGGGAACATGTTGCAGAGAAGAACATTAGAGATGAATATGTGGGAACAAAAGAACAAGTGGCAGATATCTTTACAAAACCGCTTCCAAGGAAATCCTTTGAGTATCTTCGCCAGAGACTTGGATTAATTTCTACTCCAAAATGAATGCTTTTGATTGTTTATCTAATATGTCTTAGATTTACACGAGGAAGCACCATAAATATGATAGTTCAATTTGGGGGATCTGTTTCAGGAAGATTTCAGTTAGGGGGAGCATCCCCAAGGACATTTTAGTTAGGGCGAGCAGCCCTGGACAAAAAGTTACATTTTCCATTGATGTCAAAGGGGAGAGATTTATCAGATGCAGGATAGAGAGTTAGATGCTTGGAGATAGAGCACAAATGCATGGTTCCAGGGGGATCGATGGTCACAGGGGGAGGATGAGCGATATGAATTTAGTATTGCATCAGAGTGTTGGCATCAATGCCAAAGGGGGATATTGTTGATCAATTCGGTTGGTTTTCATTGATGTCAACCCTTGAAGCAAGTCCAGTAGAAAATTACAGTAGCCCTAACAATATGATTAAGGGACTTCAGTTTGATTGATGTATAATGGTATGAAGTTTAATATATTTGCAGGTAAGACTATTTTAGATGGATATTAGATGTGATTCCATTTCCGATGATATGTGGAATATCACATAACTCCTCACGGTTAGAGATTTATGGCCATATGAAATTGGAGAACCCTCATGAGTTATCTAGAAGCCCTTAAAAGGCCAAATAAGTCAATTATTCTAGAAGCTCCTAGAAGAACTATACTAGTCAAACTGATGGTAGCTAGGAGTTAATCATGGGTTAATAAATAAATAATAAAGTTAGGAGTCAAAGAAATAAAGTTAATAATAAAGTGGTTGCAACAAGAAGTTAGTTAAGGGAAAAGAAGTTGTGAATTGACTAATTATAGAAAAGTTAGTTGCAAAAAGAAGTTCTGATTTAAGATAAATTATTTAAATAATAAAGTAGTCAAAGTGGTTGCAAAGATAAATTATTTAAATAATAAAGTGGTTGCAACAAGAAGTGGTGAGTTTACTATTTATGGATAAGACAAAGTGGTTGCAAGAGAAATTAATCAAATAATAATTTAGTTGCAACTAGAAGTGGAGAATTTACTATTGGTAGTAAAATGAGTTAGAAGTGGACAAGTGGTTAGAAGTGGGTTAGCCCTAAAATAAGGAAAGTGGGTTAAGTTGGTTAGAAGGAAGTATAAATAAGAGAGAAAGGCTCTCCCATTAGCACCTATTGAATATATATTTTTTTAAAGGTTATTTGGGCAGGTATTATTGATACAGAAAAGTGCGGCAGAAAAATTGTTGTAGGAAAACTGCACCAAAAAAATGTACGACTAGAAAAGTGCGATAGAAAAAGTGCAGCAGAAAAATCGCAACAGAAAAAGTGTGGCAAAAAAATCACGGCAGAAAAAATGTGGCATAAAAAGTACGGCAGAAAAACTGCGATAGAAATATCGCGGTAGAAAAATCATGGCAACTGATTCGAGGCAACAAAAATGCTACAAGAAGAAAAATATATGGTTTTCATAGGTGTAGTGTTGAACTTATGAATCTGGTTGAGGGTTTGTGATGCAAGAGAATCACCTTCAAAGTAAAAAATGCAATCGTGGAGGCAAAGAAACGACATCTCAACATGACAGAGTTTCAAATAAACAATTAACTCAGGAGTAAATCGAGTTGTTGAGATATTTTGAAAGAAACATTTTTAAATATGTCATGTTTGTAAAGTCGTATATGATAATAAGGGGTTGCAGATATAGAGTGTTGACTCTTATCTGGCAATAACTGTTAGTTATTGTAATAGGAAAAAGTAGGTAACCACTTTGACTTGATAGGATAGGTTGTAGACAGGATGACGAGATGTCGTGAAGCCAGTCCTTAGATAGTTTGTTGTTGCATTATAAAACTATTATGAGACAAGATAGAGTAGAGCAGACTAGAATAGAAGAAAGATGCAGGGAAGAATTGCAATGTATGTAATTTGTTCCATGAATGAATAGAACAGACAGAATTATCCCAAATCTTGGACTGTGTTCATTTTAATGTGTGATTGAATGAATGTTGCATTCTGTGTGTGTTGTTTATTTCATTTCATTCATTTATGATTGTTCGAGAAGTTGATCATATGAGTTTCTGTTTCAATTGTTTCTCTTGTGAAACTCGTATGCAAGGTGTGCATATCGAATGCAAGGAGTGCGTCGATTGAGTCTCATATTGGCTCAGAAGAGTTCAGAGAGAGAGAAGAAGAAACTTAGACCAGGTGCAAGGAGTGCAGAACGTCAAGAAGCGACCAAGCATCGAAGAACCAGAATAGAGGAACGTCAGGAGGGTGAGAAGAATTTATTTTCAAGAAATCCTTTGAACTGAGTTATCGAAATCCCTGAATGCAAGGAGTGCGTGGGAAATCAAAATTCTTTAAGGATCAATCTCAAAAGGGATAACACTTTTCATAAGTGTTAAAGAGATCCAAGAGTCGGACTCGTAGGAGGAGCAAAGGTCGAGACCTTTGAAGACTGAGAAATATTCTAAGTTGGAAGAAATCAGAAGCTCAGGAGGAGGATTGAAAGTGGTCGTTGGATCACAGTGAAAAGGATCAACAACCATCTAATCAGAGAAAGGTGCACGAGCCTTAGCACTTCGCACACACAGGAGGGAGAACTTACCAAAGTTCTAAAGTTCCAAAGTAGTTTGGGACCATCCATCGTCAAGGAAGATAGGTGGAACAAGATCCACAACTCTGAAAGTTTGTGGACAAAGAGGAGGTGAAACACCCGAAGTAGGATCCTGACCATTGATCACCATAAGGTACGTGTCAGCATATTAGAAGCTTCAGGAAATCTATTCGAGATTTGTTCAGTTGATATTTGAGAATCCTGAAGCGCAAAGAGCTGAAGGCCCAAAGAGAATCTTGACCATTAGATCCAGAAGGATACATGTCAATGGGTCATGAGATCCAGAGGAAGGAAAAGGTGAAATTTTGAAACACCCGAAGCTCGAATAGACGAAGAACCAAGAGTCGTCGATATGCAAGGGGAAACTTGTCAACATATCACGAGCTCTAGGTAAATTGTAGTGGGGTTTCAGTTGAGAACTGAGATTGTTGAATCTCGAAGACCCGAAGTGAATCTGGACCACCATATCTAGAGGAGACATGGCGTAAATCTATGGACTCCAGGTAAAGACTCGAAGTAATCCTTGATCGTCAGATCAAGTGGACACGCACTAGTGGATTATCACCTTTAGATAAAATCCATTGGGAAAAAGGGTGAAGTTTGAGATTCGATATCTCAGAAGTCTGAATACCCAAAGGAGATCTCGACCATTGATCAAGAAGAGGGTCATAGGATGGTCGATCCGAGTTGAAAGGTCAAACACCCGAAGTAGAAGCAGGGTCGTCGATTTAGGAGGACAGGTGTCTGCAGATCGTTAGCTCCAGAAGATTGAAGTACGAAGGAAAGTAGGGTTTGAGATTTCAAAAGTACAAAGTCCAGAATCGCGAAGGAGATCACATCCATTGATTTAGGAGGGGCAGATCTGGTCTGTGGATTTGAAAAGGGAAGATCTGAACCGTCAATTCAGACAGTACCATCAAGATCGGGAAATCGACGGTCCCATAGCATTATGGGGACATGATTTGTGTGAAATTTAAAACATTGAGGGCAGGCTGCAATCCAAAACATGGTTTTGGAAAGAGGAAATGCGGAGGCTCGAAGAGAATTGTGGGCTGAAAAGTAGTTTGATACCAAACCTCTTTTGGACGCATCTGCAATCACGTGGTCACGAGAGGTCATCTCCCAAGGTCACATCAATAGGGGGCTTATCAAAAAAAGGAGCTAATGCCCAATACTCTAAAATTTCGTAGGAGAGTGAAAGGGAAGGTTGTGGGTACGATAAGACCTGCACCAGAGAGCCAAAAGGGTCTGTGTTTAGATAAAGGCTGATACCATCAAGGTTTCAAAGAGTTGGTTGACTCAAGAATCAGAGATCCTTGACTGAGAGGTCGTGTAGCCCTACGGGGGAGTAGTGGGGTTGCATCAGGTGGTGTCAAAGGTGATATTGAGTTTGTTTGCAGATAACAGACAAAGGAGAAAGGAGGTAAATTAGTATCAAAATTTAATTTATGTTTGTAAGCACCAGAAGGTGACGCAGTGGAATCATGCCACTCATAAGGCGTAGAGCGAATGAAAAAATGGAAGAAGAAATTAGGTGAATCAGGATGAGACTGGACGCCATGGAAACAACACAGAGAAGAGCACCAGACATTGGAGATATCAATGAAGATGAAAGCGATGAGATAGAGGTCAAAGAAAATGTAGAAGAGGATGTTTCACAAGATCACTTATTGAAAGCTATTTCAAGGATAGGAGCCAAAGAAAGGATAGAGGTACCAATGTATGAAGGCAATTTAGAAGTTGAATAATTTTTGGATTGGGTACGTGCTATGGACAAGTACTTCGATTACAAAAATATTGAAGAAGACAAAATGGTGAAACATGTAGTGACAAGACTGAAAGGTCATGCAACACTATGGTGGGATGAACTGCAAGCTGAACACAGGAAAAAAGGTAAGTAGAAAATTAAGAACTGGGATAGGATGGTAGCCAAGATGAAAGAAAAATTTATCCTGAAGGACTATCAAATCAATCTGTTCAGAATATTGTAGAACATGAGACACAATCTTATCAGTGAAGGAGTACACTGAGGAATTTTATATACTGAACATCAGGGTTGGACAGAAAGAGAATGAAGATGAAAAAACAACCAGGTATATCAATGGGCTGAGATATGAAATACAAGAGGAGATCATCATGATGTATATTAGTAAAGTCGAGGATTCTTATCAAGCAGTCTTGAAATATGAAGAAAAATTGGTTAGGAAACAAAGCCAATGAAATAGAGGAGTAAATTCAAGCATAGTTAATGGAACCAACAAAGATAAGTACCAGAAGTCGAAGCATGAATCTGGAAAACAACATAGTCACCCTGAGAAAGGTGGAAATTTTAAAGAAGGACAACATGGAGGAATAATCTCTTTTTCTAGAGGAAGAGGGAGAGCCAGAGGAGGTGGAGTTAGATGTTATGCCTATGGAAAACTAGGGCACAATTTTGTTGGACAACTGAGAGGGGGGGTGACTCAGTTGTTACTATGCTTAAAAAATTATTCCCATTTTAAACTCTTTATAGAAAACTCAATGACGATCAAAATAATGCAGGGAAGTAAGCAATATAATATTCAACATCAATCACACACATGAAATATACAGAGACATATATTTCCTGAGGAAACCCATAAAGGGAAAAACCTCTTCTTTTTGATATGATAGGTAATCTTTATTTTCTGTACATTATCATTCTTATGAGATCCAACTCCTCTTGAGGCTACAACCTTTGTTTTACAAGAAAATACTTTCTGAGAGCACCAACTCTATGGTTTCTCTAGCACCCACTAGAAGGAAGCACAAACTACCTAAGTGTTCCAATACCAACTGGATGGGAGCACCAACTTCCAGTTACATAGGAACCAACCTGTATAATAGAGAACAATAGTTCTCCCTTGTACCACCCTACCACCCTGTTTTTTCTGGTTGCAACCATATGGAAGCTACAAATACCTGTGTTCAAGCACCCACTTGAAACTCTGAGGACAACAGTCCTCCCTAACACCTCCCTACCACCCTCAAATATAAATCTTTTCTTTTCATAAATTTATCACAGTGATATAGTATTCATCAATGGCTTACCAGTCTCATCACTATTCTGCTACACTGCTATACTCTTCCTACATCAGTGTCTTGCTTCACACATCCCTTGCACTTTATCTTCTTCTTCCTTTTATGCTCTGTGCGCCATGTCCATTCTATGTGCTATGTCTCTTCTGTGCATTTAAGCTGCTTCACACAGCCTGCTTCTACTCGCATGAATCACTCTCAACATAAGCAACCATATCTTCTTTGTTTTTCATATATTTATCATGCCAAGTCCTCTTCCAAATCATACACTCCACTCTTCATCCTCTCTGGCGATTATGCTGAGTCTGTTCTTCATCAGTGGTCGTTATCCAGAGATTCTTTGACTTCTCTGGAAGTTACAGTCTTCGACACTTTTCCATCTATCAATTCTCTCTATGATGAGTCTTCTTTCCACTGGAAGTTACCTAGAGACTCTTCAGCTTCTCTGGCGATCACCCTGAATCTCTTTGAATTCTCTAGCAGATACAATCACTACATTTCTGGCAGTTACAATCAGTTCGTTCCAGCTGTTACAGAGATAACCTTTGTGCGCTCATCCCTTTAGCACCTTTTACCTTCTTGAGAAAAAATTCATAGCAGGCGATATCTTATCTTGCTAAGCCCCTTCCTTTCATGTGACCATGAGCTATGATCAGATGCCTATCCAAAAGGTGCTTCCCGATCTTGGTGTAGTGAGCACTAGCTCCATTTCTCAATATGACCTCGAGCAATCAACTTCACGTGACCATGCAATTTTGGGAACGTCCATAGGAAGTTTGAGGGTGACCCACGTTTCACCCTGCAATTCACTACAAGCCTCCATGCGTCCTTTCTTCAAAACCATGGTTTCGATTGCGGCCCACCTTTAACTTTTTAAAGTTTGCACATCTTCAATCCCCGCAATGCGATGTGACCATCGATCTTACGATCTTGATGGTGCTCCTTCGATCAAAGGCTTTGATCTATCTTCCTTTATTACTTTCTTTCCTCCGTCCATGCGCGATCCTTAGTCTTAACGACCAAGTGACATGTGGCCCTCCAAACCAACAGACGAGATCGATTTCACCTTTCGGGCTTCAGGAGTATCGATTGTCAAACTCCGCTTGCTCTAGGAGTATTTCCCTTGGAGTCCACGATCTAACGATGCGTGGTCTTCTCAATTCAACATTCACAATCCCTTCGGGTATTCGGGGTTAGGAAATCTCAACTTTCCAACCTTTCAACCTTCCTTTTATTTCTCCTGGAGCTGACAATCCACTGATACGTGTCCCTTTCGGATCAATGATCACGATCCTTTCATGTCTCCAAACTTCGGAATTCTCAAGTCTCAAATGGAAATCCTTGAAGTGAGATTTATCTGAAATATCTGATTAGCTGACATGTACTCCCCTTGATGATCAATGGTCGATATTTGTCTTCGGCGATTTTCACACTCTACCAATCCACAAACATCCGAAGTTGTGGATCTCGTGCCACCTATCCTCCTTGATGATGGATGACCCCAAACCACTTTGGGAATTCATAACTTTGGGGAAGTGCTAGTGGTAAAGCTCCCAAAGTAAAACTCCCAAAGTGGCGTCACTTACTTACGTCACTTGATGACGTTTCGTCATGGCATGATCTAGTTTCCTCTTGACACATGTCATCATTTGATTATGCCATGTGTACTTGCTGATGTGTTCTTATGATGTGATCTGCCATGTGTCCTTGTTGATGTGGTTTTCCACCTGTCCATGCTGATGTGGTATTCTAACGTAGTCTGCCACATATCCTTGCTGACATGGTTTGTTGATGTATATCTCCCTGATTTAATGGTCATCGTATGTTCCCTAGATCCGATGGTCCTTATTCAATTCAGATTTCCGGGATTTAGGTTTTTCAAATCTTAAACTTTCTGGAGGGTAACCTCCTTGCATATTTATATCCGAAGTGAATGTTTTTCGTCGATCATGATCCTAGATCGATGGCTCAATCTGTCTGTGATGCAACTCTTCTAGCTTATCCTGTCCTTCCACTTAGAATGATCCAATGGCTGACAGAAATTCGCATTTCGGGAATTTCAAATCTCAAGCTTTCCAGAGCGTAACCTCCTCGCATATTTAGATCCAAAGTGAAGCTTGTTGGTTGATCCTAACCTTATATTGAAGGATTGATCTTTCTATGATACATATCTTCTGGTTTATCCTGTCCTTCCACTTAGAATGATCCGACGACTGACGAGAATTCGGATAATAAAATTCTCAACCCTTTTAGCTTATCTTGTCCTTCCACTAAAATGTGATCCAACGGTCATGAGGACACTCAAAGCAGATCAATGGTCGACGATGATTGCAGAACCACAACTTGCAAGTGATTTAAATCGACACCCAAACTCCGCAATTTGAAGATGTGTGTTGTTGGTGAGCCAACCACAATTGTCAATATTCGAAGCTATAATATCGGACGCTCCTGACTAATTGTGGGATTGGAACTAGCGTGATATTTAATTTTCCTTTCAATCTCCGCAATCTATCCCTCCCGTTGATATGGAGATTGCATAATCTACGGTCACAACTCAATCTGACTTAAATTGATCACTTGTTGGATCAACCAAAGTCGTCGATCTCAGAGTCTATGAGATCTGACGATCTAGACCAATTGTGGGATTACAAATAGCGAGTTCTTTAATTCTTTTTTCACTCCCCACAATTTATACTTTCCATTGATCTGGCTTGCAGATCCGACGGTCATGATCCTCCAATGATCCTCAAGCCCACGGTCACTCATATGACTGACGTCCATAATAAGAGACGATCAACATAGTCGATTTCTTGATCGGTTGACTGCTGAATCTTCTCACCCCGAGATTATATATTCATTTGCTAACCCTCCTGAGATTTTATCTTCATTCTCTTATGTACTGCGCTTTCCTTTCTAAGCTATGATCTCTGCATAGCGACGTTGTTGTTCTTGCCATCAATGACAAGCACATTGTTCCTGTAGAATATGCCAATAATCTCCCCCTTTGGCATTGATGGAAACCTTGAAAGGTTGTAGTATTCTACTTAGCCCTCCAAATGTAGCATCCAGACTAGAACTTTTCTCCCCCGTTGACATCAATGTCAAAGAAAACATGCTCCCCCTAATTTTTTGGTAGTACTTTTCGAAGGTATTAGATATTCAACCAATACATACTCCCCCTGATAGGATGGATTCTCTTATTTGAGTCCTGCAGAGTATTTGTATCTAACTCAGAGTCTTCTCCTTCTGATTCTTGGACCTGTTCATCTTCAACTTTAGCTATGTCCTCTGTAGTATACACAATATTTCTCACCTCTCTTACTGGGACTCCTTCATCAACCTTTTCTTTTCATAATTGAATGATTCCCTTGTCACTCTTCTCTCTCTACTTCTAACTGTTCTCCTCCTTTGTTTCTAAAAGGTTAGATTTTTCTGACAAGGTCTCTCCTCTTGTTATGTCTACAGGATGTCATGTATTTTTACATCATAATGTTGTTGTTGCAGATGCCTCTGACTTACTAAAACACTACGCAATTGTTGCTTGTATTTTTCCAAACAACCCTTGTATCTACCCATTGATTCTCATCGATCTCTAACCAAATGTATTTGTCTTTATCCAAGATGCTTATTTACTGTACATTGCTCTAAAGTCATCTAAGAAGGTTTATACTATGCGTGTCACATGAATGCAATTCATTTTGCAACAATTAGCTTCACTCATGTTCACTTGTTCAGTATTTTTTATACACATCTATGAGTGTCCTAGTTTCTTGAACTTTGTTCTTTGATCTTCTATTACTGCAATTTCATTTTTCTTCCATGATGCCTACAATCCAATGCTTTTATGACCATATTCATCACAAGAAAAAACCGTTACAAACACTCTCATACCTCCTTTGATTCATCCATGAAGGTGTCTCTCTTCTAAACTTACTTTGAGGTGTATGAGTAGCTTCTGGATGTCGTCCTTGATCTAATCTTCTAAATATTGTAGTATTTCTTTCATTCTTTGAACATGAATAACCCGAGTCATATCTGCTTTCCCTTTTTACAAATGAAGGACTTGCATCAGGTTTCTTAGGAGTACTGATTTCTTCTTTTTTGTATCCAAGACCGGATTTGTCATTTGGTGATCTCTAACTATCCAAGATCTCATCCAGGGTCATGGAGATGTTCAAGAACTTGATTTGGGTGTTTGACTTATCAACCTTCACAACTTTCTCTTTCGGCTTATGACATGATTCTTATTCTACTTCTTCTTTTATTACATGGGAGGATTCAATATCAACATCATTATCTGTCCTTATGCCTTTAGCCACCAAGGTCCTTATGCTTTTATCTGTTCCGAGTTTACATTCTTTACCTTACAATATTTGGACATGAACACCTCTTCACACCCTCCGTCACACATTTGACTTATACTGAGAAAATTATGTTTCAGACCATCTACAAGCAGAACATCCTGGGAATCTCCTTTTCCATTACTCAAACTCACCATCCCTTTACCCTTGATTATACTTGGTTCATCATTTCCGAAGGTAACATTTCCTGTTTTTATTTTACTTATAGACAAAATCTTATCCTTGTCTCCAGTCATGTGCTTGGAACATCCACTCTCTATATTCTAGGAATCCTTTTTTTTTTAGTTGAAAGTACTAGACCACATTTTTCACTATCTTTCTTTTTCCATGTGTTGGCATTTCTAGCTAAGAGCTTTATCCTTGGATCTGCTTTGTAATTATTCAAATGGAAGTTTGTAGCTTTGTGACCGAAGTTATGACAGTTATAGCATTCGAGCTCATTGTTCAATAGGTCAAAGTGATTGGTGCAACATTGTCTACTCATTGGTTGTTCATTATTTATTGACCTCCTTAGTTGCATGTCTCTAAACTTAATTAGACAATTTGCAATATGTGGTTGTTTGTTACTTGGTTGTCTCATTCTTTTTTGTGGAAGATATTTATTCCTTGGGTGTCTTGATTTCTTATGTCTAAATCTTAAGGAACAATTTACAACTTCGTGGCCAAAGTTAGAACAGTAGAAACAATATCCATAGAAAAAATATTTGTACCTGGAAAATGGATGTCTTCTTTGAGCAGGTCAATTTATTCCATGCTGATGATTTCCTTGAGCAGAGGTTGTATTATTTATTTGTTCTACAGATTTAGTTCTAACACCTTTTTCTTTACTCCTCCTTGGCGGTTGATTATCTTCCTTTGTTTCTACAGGTTTGTTGTTGTCATTGGTTGTAGATTTGAAAAACTTGATGGATTCTTTGTTGCTTGGTTGACCACTACTTGATCCCTCTTCTTAAACCAAACCAATTTTCAACTTTGGATTCCTTTGCTGATTCGGAATGATGGCTAATCCTTCAGAGGCTTTAATGCTTGGAAGATTTTGGACATACAATGCTTTAAACTTCTCCATCTCTTTTCTTGTTTTTACTACCTCTTCTTCCAAGGTTTCACACCTTGTCTTCTTCTCTGATAACTGTTTTTTTAGAATGTCATCGATTTTCTTTGCCTCTTATTCCACTTTTAGCAGGGCAAATTCTTCATCGGGTTGTTTACTGTCTTTCTCGAGCTATATCAACAAATGTTTTTTCTTTCTTTTCTTAAGTCTGAGTCTGTCACTCTCTTCAAAGGCACTGATCAATTCTCCTTCCAAGTCAAGCACAACTTCTTCATCATTAAAATCACTTACTGTTCTTTTATTATCATAATCCTCTTTGGCCATAAGCATAAAGTCATTAACCGTATCTTCACAAGACGAGTCACTATGTGTGCCTCCTAAAGAGTCATCATTGTTTACACATAACTTTTCTTTTTACCAGATCTCTTGGATTTGTACTTCTCTTCACCTTCAGTGTTCTAGTCCTTCATCTTGTGTAGACACTTAGATAAAAAGTGACCTATCTTTCCACAGTTAAAACACTTGAAGGGAAAATTTCCTTGATACTTTCCTGATCCTTTCTTTAGTCTTCTCACAAATTTTTCTTCAATTTCATCAGGCTCATATTCCTCATTCTTATCTTCTTTAAATGATGCTTCTCTAGTGGTAGATTTATCTTTACTAATCCTCATTTCATAAGAAGTTAGAGTTCCTAGGAGTTGATCAATAGACATAGTCTTAAGATCATTCAGTTCTTCTATTGCAAAAACTTTTGGATTGAATCTATCAGGCAGAGATCTTAAAATATTCTAAACTAAAAATGTGTCTTCAATCTTCTCACCAAGACCCTTCATGGAATTCACTATCTCTTCAAATATCATAAAGTACTTCCCAACTGTTTCATCCTCTTTCATATTTAGTTGTTCAAACTGTAATCTGTAGGTTTGAAGCTTTGCATCCTTTACCTTCTCATTACCTTCATAAATGCTAATGAGTTTTTCCCACATTCCTTTGGCAGATTCTAAGTGCATAACTTTTACAAATTCTTCTTCTCCAAGCCCACTCAGAATAACATTCATAGCCTTAGCATTGAAGATAAATTCTAGCTTGTCATCCTTAGAAGCTAGTACTACTGGCTTTATATAACCAGTCTCTACCACATCCCAGACATCTTCACCTAAAGCCATTATGTAAGTTCTCATCCTAACTTTCTAGAAGCCAAAGTTTGTTCCATTGAACAAGGGGGGCTTATTGGTTGAAGTTCCTCCATGGCTAGTCATGTTTAAGCTCTAGGATCTACCCTTAAATAAAGGGAACTTGCTCTGATACTAATTGTTGGACAACTGAGAGGGGGGGGGTGAATCAATTGTTAATGTGCTTAAAAAATTATGCCCATTTTAAACTCTTTACAGAACACTCAATGACGATCAAAATAATTCATGGAAGTAGGCAATAGAATATTCAACATCAATAACACACATGAAATATACAGAGACAGATATTTCTCGAGGAAACCCATAAAGGGAAAAACCTCTTCTTCTTGATATGATAAGTAATCTTTATTTTATGTACATTATCATTTTTATGAGCTCCAACTCCTCTTGAGGCTACAACCTCTATTTTAGAAGCATCAACGTGCTGAGAGCACCAAATATCTAGTTTCTCTAGAACCCACTAGAAGGAAGAACCAACTCCCTGAATGTTCCAGCACCAACTGGATGGAAGAAAAAACTTCCAGTTACACAGGAACCAACCTGTATAAAAGAGAACAATAGTTATCCCTTGCACCACCCTACCACCTTGGTTTTTCTAGCTGAAACCAGATGGAAGATACAACTCCCTGTGTTCAAGAACCCACTTGAAACTCTAAGGACAACAGTCCTCCCTACCACCCTCAAATATAAATCTTTTCTTTTCATAAATTTATCACAATGATATAGTATTCATCAATGGATTACTAGTCTCATCACTATTCTTCTACACTGCTCTACTCTGCCTGCATCGGTGTCTTCCTTCATGCATCCCTTGCGATTTTTGTTCTTCTTCCTTTTATGCTCTGTGCACCATGTCTATTCTATGTGTTATTCATCTTTTGTGCATTTCAGCTGCTACACACACCATGCTTCTACTCGCATGAATCACTCTCAACAGAAGCAACCATCTCTTCTTTGTTCTACGTACATTTATCATGCCAAGTCCTCTACTAGATCATACACTCCACTCTTCATCCTCTCTGGAGATTATGTTGAGTTGTTCTTCATCAGTGGCTGTTATCCATAGATTATTTGGCTTCTCCGACAGTTACAATATTCGACAATTTTTCATCTGTCAATTGTCTCTATGATGATTCTTCATTCCACTGGCAGCTACATCGAGACTCTTCAGCTTCTCTGGCGATCACCCTGAAGCTCTTCGAATTCTCTGGCAGATACAATCACTTTGTTTCTGGCAGTTACAAGCAGTCCATTCCGAAAGTTATAGAGAGAACCTGTGCACGCTCATCTCTTTGGTGCCTTTTCCCTTCCTAAGAAAAAATTCACAGCAGGCGATATCTTTTATTGCTAAGCCCCTTCCTTTTATGTGACCATGAGCTGTGATCAGACACCTATTCAAAAGGCACTTCCCGATCTTAGTGTAGTGAGCACTGGCTCCATTTATCAATATGACCTTGAGTGATGAACTTCACATGACCACGTGATTGCAAGCACGTCCATAGGTAGTTTGAGGGAAACCCGCTTTTCTCCCTGCAATTCACTACAAGCCTCCACGTGTCCTTTCTCCAAAACCATGGTTTCAATTGTGGCCCGCCTTCAAAGTTTTAAAGTTAGATCATCTTCAATCCCCACAATGCGACGGGACCATCGATCTCACGATCTTAATAGTGCTCCATCAATAAACGACTCTGATCTATCTTCCTTTCCTGCCTTCTTTCCTCCGTCCACGCACAATCCTTAGTCTTAAGGACCAAGTGACATGTGGCCCTCCAAACCAATGAACAAGATCGATTTCTCCTTTTGGGCTTCGGGAGTCTTGATTCTAAAACTTTGCTCGCTCCTGGAGTATTTCACCCAGATTCCACGATCTAACGACGCGTGGTCTTCTCAATTCAATAGTCACAATCCCTTTGGGTATTCGGGGTTCAAAAATATCAACTTTCTGACCTTTCAACCTTCCTTTGCTTTTTCCCAGAGCTGACAATCCACTGACGCCTGTCCCTTTCGAATCAATGGTCACGATCCTTTCGTGTCTCCGAAATTTGAAATTCTCATGTCTCAACTAGAAATCCTTGAAGTGAGATTTCTCTGAAATCTCAGATTAGATAACACATACTCCCCTTGATGATCAATGTTTAAGATTTGTCTTCGGCGATTTTCACGCTCTCCCCATCCATAAACTTTTGAAGTTGTGGATCTCGTGCCACATATCCTCCTTGATGATGGGTGACCCCAAACCACTTCGAGACTTCGAAACTTTGGGAAAGTGCTGGTGGTAAATCTCCCGAAGTAAAACTCTCGGAGTGACGTAACTTGATTACGTGTCATCATGGCACGAGCCAGTTTCTTCCTGAAACATGTCATCGTTTTATTATGCCATTTGTACTTGTTGACGTGATCTACCATGTGTCCTTGATGATGTAGTCTGTTGACGTGGTCTGCCACCTGTCCATGCTGATGTGGTATTCTGACATGGTCTGCCACTTTTCCTTGTTGACATGGTCTGCTGATGTAGATCTCCCTGATCTAATGGTCACCGTATGTTCCCTAGATCCGATGGTCCTTATTCATTTTGGATTTCCGGGCTTTGGGTTTTTCAAATCTCACACTTTCTGGAGTGTAACGTCCTTGCATCTTTATATCCGAACTGAATTTTGTTCATCGATCGTGATCCTAGATCGATGGATCGATCTGTCTACGATGTATCTCTTCTATATTATCCTGTCCTTCCACTTAGAATGATCCAAGGGCTGACAAAAATTCGCATTTCAGGAATTTCAAATCTCAATATTTCCAAAGAGTAACCTCCTCGCATCTTTAGATCCGAAGTGAATCTTGTTCGTTGATCAGGATCTTAGAATGACGACTCGATATTTTTGTGATGCAACTCTTCTGCCTTATCTTGTCCTTCCACTTAGAATGATATGATGGCTGACAAGAATTCGGATAATAAAATTCTCAACCCTTTTAGATTATCCTGTCCTTCCACTAAAATGTGATCCAACGGTCATGAGGACACTCAAAGCAGATCAACGATCGACGATGATTGTGGAACCACAACTTGCGAGTGATTTAACTCAACACCAAAACTCCGCAATTTGAAGTTGTGCATTGTTGGTGAGCCAAACACAATCATCAATCTTCGAAGCTATAAGATTGGACGCTCCTGACTAATTGTGGGATTGGAACTAGCGCGATATTTAATTCTCCTTTCAATCTCTGCAATCTATCCCTGCTGTTGATCTGGCGATTTCACATCCGACGGTCACAACTCAATCTGACTTAAACTGATCACTTGTTGGATCAACCACAGTCGTCGATCTCCGAGTCTATGATATCTAATGATCTAGACCAATTGCAGGATTAGAACTAGCGAGTTCTTTAATTCTTCTTTCGTTCCCCGCAATTTATCCCTGTTGTTGATTTGGCTTGCAGATTCGACGATCACGATCTTCCAACGATCGTCAAGCCCACGATTACTCATATGTCCGACGTTCGTAATATGAGACGATCAACACAATTAATTTCTTGATTGAATGGCTACTGAAGCTTCTCACCCTGAGATTAGATATTCATTCGCTAACCCTCCTAATATTTTATCTTCATTCGCTTATGTATTGCGATTTCCTTTCTGAGCCGTGATCGCTTCATAGTGATGAATGAAAAGCACACTCTTCCTGTAGAATATGCCAACAAAGTCTTGGGAATGTCCCAAGAGAAAGAAATAAGGAGGAGGAGAAGCACACATTTATGAAGCACACAAGCATGTGGAAGCAGAAGCAACAGAAGGAGGAAAGAACCTCATGATGAGGAAAGTTCTTCTTAAACCAGAGAAGGAGGTAGAGGAACTAGTTTAGCGAACGAGTCTGTTCAGAACTGCTTGCAAGATGAAAGACAAAGTTTGCAAGGTGATCATAGACAATGGGAGCACTGACAATCTAGTATCCACAGAGATGGTGGATAAATTGGAGTTGAAGACAACTGCACATCCAAAGCCATACAAGGTATCATGGTTGCAAAAAGGACATCAAGTAATGGTAAGTCAACAATGCCAAGTTGAATTTAAAATAGGAGGTTATAGGGATGAAATATTATGTGATGTAATTCCTATGGATGTCTGTCATATTTTATTGGGGAGACCATGGCAGTTTGATCGAAAATTTATTCATGATGGAAGGAAGAATATGTATACCCTAGAAAATAATGGTAGGACACATATGTTGTTACCCATAGAAGATAAAGAAAAAAAGAGGGAAGCTAGTTCAAGTATACTTCTCATGAGTGGGAAGGAACTCTTGAATGAAGTCAAGAAGGAGAAAGAAATGAAATTTTCTATAGTGGGGAAGCCTAGAGTTATCCTTACAAATACTTTCGTGGAATATTTTCCTGAAGAAATCCAGGAACTATTACAAAACTTTGTTGACATAGTAGTGGATGTGTTACCTCACTCATTGCTACCCATTAGGATTATAAGCCATCATATTGACCTTATTCTAGGAGCTAGTTTACCAAACAAAGAAGATTATAGGTTGACACCCAGAGAGAATGAGGAAGTGAAAAAGAAAGTCCAGGAGTTTTTGGATAAAGGTTTAGTCAGGGAAAGCCTAAGCCCATGTGAAATACCAACTATGTTAAGTCCAAAGAAGGATGGAGGATGGAGAATGTGTACAGATTCCAAAGCCATCAACAAGATAACCATTAGGTATAGATTCCATTTACCAAGAATGTATGATTTGATGGATTGTTTGAGTGGAGCAAGCTATTTTTCCAAGATATACTTGAAGAGTGGATATCATCAAATAAGAAGAGGGAGATGAATGGAAAACAACATTCAAGACAAATGAAGGATTGTTTGAATGGTTGGTCATGCCATTTGGGTTGAAAAATGCACAAAGCACATTTATGAGATTAATAAATGAAGTATTGAAATAATTCATAGGAAAATTTGTCATAGTATATCTGGATGACATACTAATCTTCAGTAAGACAAAGAGAGAACATTTAAGACATCTGACATCAGTGATGGAGAATTTGCAGCAAGAAAAATTGTTGATAAATCTGAAGAAAAACTCTTTTATGAAGACATAACTCATATACTTGGGTTTTGTGATCTTTTCAAATGAATTGAAGATGGATCCAGAAAAGGTGAGAGCAATCAAAGAATGGCCATCGCCAAGCAACATATTTGAGGTAAGAAATTTTCATGGGTTAGCGAGTTTTTATAGAAAGTTTATCAGAAATTTTAGTGGTATATGTGCATCCATGCTGGACACTATGAAGAAGAAACACAAGTCTTTCAGTTGGACAAAGGAGGTTGAAATTTCTTTCAAAGAGTTGAAGGAGAAAATCACAGAACAACCAATTCTGGTCATGCCATATTTTGGAAAAACATTTCAAGTGAGATGTGATGCAAGTGGATTAGCTATTGGAGCAATCTTGAGTCAAGATAATAGGCCAGTTGCTTATTTCAGTGAGAAGATGAATGACACCAAGAAGAAGTATTCCACATATGAAAAAGAATTTTATGCATTGATTCAAGATTTGAATAAGTGGAGGCACTATCTAATTCCTAAATAATTTGTCTTGTACAGTGATAATAAAGCTTTGCAGTTTATTACTAGGAAATAAAAGTTGAATCATAAACATGCTAAATGGGTAGAATTTATGCAGAATTTTAATTTTGTTATTAAACATATTGTTGGAATTGCTAACAAATTTGTATATGCTTTGAGTAGGAGGAGTTTAATTGTACATGAATTCCAAGAGGAGACCTTAGGGTTTGAACACCTCAAGAAGATGTATAGAGAAGATGCAGACTTTAAGGAATCTTATGAGGCATGAAATAATCCTTTGTTGGGAGACAGAAGCCCATGGACATAATGTTTGATCCAGGATGGATTATTGTTCAAAGGAAGCCAACTATGCATACTGAAATGATCAATGAGAGATAACTTGCTGAAAGAGAAACATAGTGGCGGTTTAACTGGACATTTTGGTCATGATAAGACATTTTCACAGCTGAGTAATTCGTATTATTGGCCGAGCATGAGGGAAGAGGTGAAAAAGTTTGTGAACAAATGCATAATTTGTCAGTATGCAAAATGAAGACAACAAAACACTGGTTTGTATCATCCATTCCCAATTCCAGAGAGGTCGTGGGATGTAATCAATATGGATTTTGTATTGGGATTGCCTAGAACTCAGAGAGGGAGTGATTCCATATTTTTTGTGGTGGAATTTTTTTTTAAAATGACACATTTCATACCATGCCAGAAAACAAACGATGCTACACACATAGCCAATTTGTTTTTCAGATAAGTAGTGAGACTACATGGATTGAATACGAGCATAGTCTCAGACAGGGACAACAAATTTGTAGGACACTTTTGGAGGACTCTATGGAAGAGGCTGGGGAAAAACTTGTCCTTTAGTTCAACATATCACCCTCAGACAAATGGACAAACTGAAGTAGTAAACAGGAGTCTGAGAAACTTGTTAAGAAGTTTAGTCACTGAGCACGGTCGTCAATGTGATCAGATTCTGGCACAAGTAGAATTTGCATTCAATAATTCAGTGAATAGGAGCACATGAAAAAGTCCATTTGAAATTGTGTATGGTATAAAGCCAAGAGGGATTACAGATTTGAGAGATCTGAATCAAGATGAGTTCAAAACTGCTAGAGCAAAGGATTTTTCAACAGAAATGCAGAAACTCCGTGATAGAGTCAGAGAACAGCTACAGGACAACAGCCTGAAATATAAGAGCAGAGTTGATCAAAAGAGGAGAGAAGTTCAATTCAAAGTTAGAGATGAAGTTTTAGCTCATTTGAGAAAAGAGAGGTTTCCAAGGGGAACATATAACAAATTGAAGATGAAGAAGATAGGACCATGCATGATTCTCAGAAAATTCGCAGCCGATGCTTATGAAATTGAGTTTCCAGAAAATGTTGGGATATCACCGATATTCAATATTTCAGGCCTGTATCCTTACAAAATATATGAGGTAGGAGAATCATATGATCAGAAAGAAGTTCAGTGGGAAGAAAAATTGACCACAACAGAAAAAACTCAGATGGAGAATATCATTGAACAAAGAGCTTGAAAGAAGACCAGGAGGAAGACATATCCTGAATACTTAGTGAAGTGGAACGATCATCCAATGGAAGATTCAATTTGGGTCATAGAACCTGATATTTTGAAGCATGGAAAAACAGTGTCGGAGCTCATGGATAGGAGTCCATGAATATTTTAACCAGAGGAGTATGATGCAGGAGCATTGCCTTCAAAGTTAAAAATGCAAGTGTAGAGGCAAAGAAACGACATCTCAGCATTCTGTGTATGTCGTTTATTTCATTTCATTCATGTATGATTGTTCGATAAGTTGATTGTATGAGTTTGTGACGAAACTGAATAAGTTTCAATTGTTTCTCTTCTAAAACTCGTATGCAAGGTGTGCTTCTTGAACACAAGGAGTGCATCTACTAAGTCTCAGATTGACTCAAAAGAGTTCAAAGAGAAAGCAGAGGAAACTTAGACTAGGTGTAAGGAGTGCACAACGTCAAGAAGCGACCAAGCATCAAAGAACTAGAACAGAGGAACTTCAAGAGGGAGAGAAGAATTTATTTTCAAGAAATCCTTTGAAATGAGTTATCGAAATCCCTGAACACAAGGAGTGCATGGGAAATCGAAATCCTTTAAGGATCAAGCTTAGAAGGGATAGAACTTTTCATAAGTGTTAATGATATCCAAGAGTCGGAATCGTAGGAGGAGCAAAATTCGAGACCTTTGAAGACTGAGAAATCTTCTAAGTCAGAAGAAATCAGAAGCTGAGGAGGAGGAGCGACAGTGACTATTTGATCACAGTGCAAAGGATCAACAGTCATCTGATTAGAGAAAGGTGCATGAGCCTTAGCACTTCACACACACAGGAGGGAGAACTTACCAAAGTTATGAAGTCTGAAAGTAGTTTGGGACTATCCATTGTTGAGGAAGACAGGTGGTGCAAGATCCACAGCTCCGAAAGTTTGTGGATGAAGAGGAGGTGAAACAACCGAAGTAGGATCCTGGCCATTGATCGCTAGGAGGTATGTGTCAACAGATTAGAAGCTTCATGAAATCTATTTGAGAGTTGTTTAGTTGAGATTTGAGACTCCTGAAGCGCGAAGAGCCGAAGAACTGAAGCGAATCTAGACCGTTAGATCTAGAAGGATACGTGTCGATGGGTCGTGAGATCCATAGGAAGGCAAAAGTGAAATCTTGAAACACTCGAAGCCCGAATAGTTGAAGATCCAAGAGTTGTCGATCTGTAAGGGGACACTTGTCAATAGATCGAGATCTCCAAGTAAATTACAGTGGGGTTTCAGTTGAGAACT
Organism: Picea glauca; assembly: GCA_000966675.3. Classification (NCBI taxonomy): domain Eukaryota; kingdom Viridiplantae; phylum Streptophyta; class Pinopsida; order Pinales; family Pinaceae; genus Picea; species Picea glauca. Next base: position 158,560 of record JZKD02S1583910.1, read on the forward strand.
GAGACTATCATATCCCGAAGACTCAAAGTGAATCTGGACCACCAGATCTAGAGGAGACATGGAGTAAATCTATGGACTCCGAGTAAAGACCCGAAGTAATCCTCAATTGTTAGATCAAGTGGACACGCATCAATGGATTATAGACTTCGGATAAAATCCATTGGGAAAAAAGGTGAATTTTGAGATTTGAGATCTCAGAAGTCGGAAGACCTGAAGTAGATCTCGACCGTTGATCGAGAAGAGGGTCATAGGACTGTTGATCTGATTTGAAAGGCCAAACACCTGAAGTAGAAGTAGGGCCATTGATTTAGGAGGACAGGTGTTCGTAGATCGTCATCTCTAGAAGATTGAAGTACGAAAGAAAGAAGGGTTTGAGATTTCAAAAGTTTGAAGTTTGGAATCAGGAAGGAGATCACATCCGTTGATTTAGGAGGGCCAGATTTGGTCCGTGGATTTGAAAAGGGCATATTTGAACTATCAGTTCAAATAGTACCATCAAGATCGAGAGATCGATGATCCCGTAGCATTGTGGGGACAAGATTTGTGTGAACTTTAAAACGTCCAGGGAGGGCCGCAATCCAGACCGTGGTTTTGGCAAGAGGACACGTGGAGGCTCAAAGAGAATTGCGGGCTGAAAAGTAGTTTGATCCCAAACCTCTTTTGGCTGTGCCCGCAATCACATGATCACGAGAGGTCATTTCCCAAGGTCACATCAATAGGGGGCTTATTAGGAAAAGGATCTAATTCCCAGTGCTCTGAAATTTCACATGAGAGATAAAGGGAATGTTGCGGGTACCATAAGACCTACACCAGAGAGCTGAAAGGGCATGTGTTTAGATAAAGAATGATACCATCAAGGTTTTAGAGAGTTGGTTGACTCAAGAATCAGAGATCCTTGACCGAGAGGTCATGTATCCCTACGGGGGAGTAGGGGGGTTGCATCAGTTTGCCTTGTAAATCTATTGGATTCCCTCTTGGAAGTTTAGGGCTTTTTGTAGAGTAGATCTGAGGTAGATCTACTGAAGTGTAGTATTGGTTCATGTTTGAGGAATTTTGGATGAGGTATGTTGTTGAATTTATTAGTACATATAGAGGTTGTATAACAATGAGGTTCTAGCACATGGTTTGAGGTACAGACCTGTGGTATAGTGTTTGAGGTATATGTGATCATATCAGATTGGTTGATGAGTATATAGTTACATATTTGAAAGAACAAGTTGTGATAGTGACATATTTAGTTTCTACATTTGTCACTTATATTTTAGGGTGGTTGGATGGGGCAAGGGTAGGTGGTTGTATCCACCTTCCGGTTGTAGACGGAGAACATAGGGGGTTTTATCCTCCTTCTGGTTGTAGCCAAATAATTGGGGAGTTGGAGCTTCCCTCAGGTTGTAGCCTGAAAATAGGGGGTCAAAGCCTCCTTTCAGTTGCAACTGGAAAACAAAGGAATTTGGTGCTTCCAATGAATGTAATTCTTAAATACAAATAAGAAAAAAACATTATGTGGTTTTCTCTTGCATTGGGTTTCCACGTAAAAAATATTGGTGTACTGTGTATGTGTAAGATTGTTCATTTGTTCATGGTTTATTTACTCTGCACTTATTGGATGATAATTTTATATTGATCATAAAGATAAATAACACCTGCATACTATGGTTAAAAGGATTAAAAATCTCTATTACCGATTCACCCCCCATCTAAGTAATCCAACATCATTAAATGGGAAAATATATTTTAGTAAAGAGATGTATAATCATCACGACTTGATAAAAATATATCAAGCACAATTCACATAACATGCTCAAATTGATATTACTTCGATATTCAAAATCTCAATATGACAAAATAGAGATATTCTCAATCTCAATAGAAAAAATAAAACAAACAAGATATATGCACACTATCTTCATATTAGACCTTAATGAAAGAAGGATTTCAGGCTAGAATTTGTTCATATAGAGGGACATAATTCACATGGAAATGATTGTCAACTATATGACCTATAATATGGTAATGAAGCAACTAAATCAATATCCATGGTTTCCTATCTTCCAGTTGAGCTTAACAAATATTATCAAACATGCCTTATTTGCAAAAATACTCTCGAAACTTGTTAAGAAGAGTTACAAAAAATGATGACTGAGATATTATTAATGTCCACTAGTGGCCAATGGGACCAATTGGACTAACAAATATATATATATATATATATATATAACAATTGATAAACATTTTCCTCTATTCATTATCAAAAAAGAAAAATAAAGGTAAAAAAAATAGGCATAGTGACAAGAGCCCAACAAATTCAAAATAAATAAATATTAAGACCATCTCAAACTCAAGAGCCTTAAGGAAAAATGTCATGAGACAAAACATATATACAATATTGAAGGTGGAAAATTGTGTAGATAACATAGGAGCCAAGAAATTTTACAAAATTTTTGTTAAGGTAATCAAGGGTCGTCTCAATAGATTTCATGTGGCCTTTGTTGGGGATATGGTCATAGACACTGTCAAGAAGGGAAATCCTAACCTTAGAAGGAAGGTTATTCCTTCCATCATTGTTCGCCAGCGGAATACATGGCACTAAAAGGATGACGTTTATATGTATTTCGAAGATAATGCGGGCATCATAGTAAATCCAAATGTTGAAATGAAATGTTATGGTATTATAGGGCCCATTGGGAAAGAGTGTGTTAATTTGTGGCCTAGAAATGCTATGGGTCCTATTACAACTCTCCACATTAATGTCTCGTTCTTCAGAACATATCATAGAGAACAAATATTGGTTCTCATTGTTTTGTCTCATAAAGAGATATCTGCAAATTTATGGGAATTTTACAATTGCTTGAAACCAATAGAAACTTCAAAATCCATATCGAAAGAAACAAACAAAGTACTTTTTTGGAAGCTAAGAACCCGCCAAGGTGCAATCCAGAACTCATCGATTCCAAATACAATTCATTAATTAATAGGTTGAGATGCTCAAACAAAAAACAAACATGGCTAGTAGAAATGTTATTTGTTTAGAGATATAGTTGTATGTTTTCTCCATTTTTTGTATTTGGGTGTGTTTTTGAGTAAAAAAAAAACATATCCAACAAACAAATCATGTTACACCGATAATAAAAGTATACTTGAAAATTTTAGAATTTCATTTCCATCAAAAAGTGATGTGAACTTTACGTTCATTTTTCTAAAATGTTATTTTCTAATAAATATATTTTACATACCCGAATTTCTCGCTTGCTAGGGTAGAGTGTCGCTTTGCTCTGGTCGGATGATAGCTTGGGTGTCTCTTAGCTTTGGTCAAACGATAGCTTGGGTGCCTCTCTGGTCTCTTTCAATGGAACATCGTTGGGTGATAATTCCAAACTGTGGTACAATCACTTCAACTAATATATATAAACAAAAGTTTGACCGAAATATGTTTTTGGCTGAATTTGTTTTTGGGTGAAAACATATTTCAACCAAACTAGTTTTCGGCCGAAAATCGTATGGATGGACAAAAAATTCTAGAGATATACCCTATGCACGGAGTTTGAGGGCACCATTAGATTTAACTTTGAGAAAAAAAAAACAGTTCAACCGAAAGTGTGTGTATCAAATCTTTGGCTGAAAAAGTTAAATATTTTAACAATTTTTCAGCTGTGATTCTCACCAATGTGTTATTCACATTCATGATTTTACATCATTTGTTGGTAAGGAGAAAAAGAAGAAATTGAAATTAGTGGTAGTATATTCTCTCATGTAGAGTGAGGCTAGATGTTAATACAAAACCACTAGAAGTAGCATCAACTATGACTACAAGGGATAATGGCTTATGTGTACATAATGTCTTGACTATGATTGACTAATATACTAATATCTCATCTTTCTCAGATGTAAGATAGCAATTTAAGGGCAGTGAAACTAGGTTAACAATTAGTTATTACAAGTAGTATGTTTTTTCTTGAATAATGGATAATGATGATAAGTTAACCCACATTTATGGATACCACTAGTGATGTCTATCCACACTCTTATTATACATGGATAATGTTGCCATACTAATAAATAGTGTATATCCATGTTAACTCTGGATCTATCATGCCCTCGAAAAACAATTTTTTTAGAGTACAAAACTTTAAGGATTTAATGCTTGTTGGTGAATGATAGATCCAGAGTCCAGATGGATCTATGATGGTTCTTTATATATATATATATATATATATATATATATATATATATATTATCCTTATTTGACGTCCATGCAATCATTATCATATTTGATTCAAATTTGAAACTCATCATGTGATAACTTTTGCTATGGTTTACAGGTCGATGAAATAAAAAGAAATATTTAAAATCAAGTGAAATAGCTTAGTCAATTAATAAATTTAATATTTTAGCTGTAAAACTGTGTGAAGGAGGTGACCTTAATCTATGTGAACATAAATACCGACTTAATGAGAACTGTGACCTCAAAACGAGAACTCTAGCCTTAAAACCCATATTTTTGCATAAAAAACATGAAAATCAACCCCTAAATCAAAAAGTGGTGCTACCGGTAGCACCATTTTTTGTAACCGGGTCAAAATTACAACTTTTTTCAAGCATGGGCTTAAAGGATCAAATGGTTTCTCAAACAAACTTTAAAATCAACCCCCAAATCAAAAAGTGGTGCTACTGATAGCAACATTTTTTGTAACCGGGTTAAAATTACAACTTTTTTCAAGCATGTGCTTAAAGAATAAAATGATTGCTAAAAAAAACTCTAAAATCAACCCCCAAATTAAAACGTTTGGTGCTATCGATAGCACCAATTTTTATTACCGGGTCAAAATTACAACTTTTTTCAAGCATGGTCTTAAAACATAAAATAGTTTCTTAGAAAAACCAAAAAATCAACACCTAAATAAACACATGACGCTACCTAAAGAAAAATGTTTTTTCTAAACACTAAAATTACAACTAATTACGACCTAATTCAAACTGTGGCCTTGACAACAAATCCCTACACAAATAAAAAACCCAAAATTAGATCCTAAATGGTCACTTGAAAATTTATTTACTAACTTTTTTTTTTCTTAAATTTACATTAAAATACAAATAAAGAGAAAAGAGAAAATCTTTAGAAATATATATTTTTTAATGAAAACAAAAACAAATCTAAATTTAAAAAAAAACAACAAAACTTAACAAAATGGTGAAAATCAATGAAAAATTAAAAAGAAATGAAAAAAAATAAAATTTGATCGGAAAACAATAATTTAAAACAAAAATAAATTTATTTATTTTTTAAATGAAAAAAAAAAACACCTTCAAACTAAAAAAAACAAAAATAAAAATAACTAGAAAAAACAAAATTCAATAAAAAAGAAACCTTTAAAAACACAATGTTTTTTAAAAAATATCTTAAAAAATTCCTAAAACATATAATTATATATGTTTTATATATTAAAACATATATAATATATGTTTATATAT
>JZKD02S1583910.1:165966-180191 GCA_000966675.3 Picea glauca
AAAAAAAAAAAATCTTATGTTTGTTTTAAATTATTGTTTTAGGCTATAATTGTTTTTTTTAAGTTTTTTTATTTTTATTTTTTCTCATTTTCTATTACTATGTATATATAATTTTATGGTTTTTTTTCCTTTTTAATTTTTTAGGTTTTTCTTCAATAATTGTTTTTTAATATAAATTTGTTTTTTAATTTTTTTTAAATTTCAATTCTTTTTGTTTTCTTATTTTGTTTAGTTTTTAATTGATCCAAAAAAATGAATTATATATTTTTGGTAAATGCTTTAAAATAGTGTTATTTAACTACAATTATTTTCTATGTATTGAAGTAAAGGAAAAACAATGTGTTAAAAATGATATTTTCCACTTTATTTAAAAATTGTGGAATCATAATTTAATTAAGAACACATAATTAAATGAAAATCTTAATTTAAAAAAATAAATGGTGTACAACATTTTTAATATTGGATTGAGCATGGAAATATGATTAAAAACACCACTGAATAAAAAAACAAATAGAAAAATTTGAAAATAGATGAAAAAACACTTTTGAGAAAAAAATAAAAAATAAAAAATTTGAACAATTTGAAAATAAATGAAAAAATAAGCATTTAAAAACAAAAATGTGGAAACCTTGTGTATCAGAAAATTTAAAATATCAAAAAATCACCTCAAAAGAGAGGGAGGTGCTACCAGTAGCACCATTTTTAAAAACGGGGTAAAAAACGGGGTATGTTTGTGGTGGCTATAGGATTCATAGTCAAAAAGTGCATTTAGGGTGAACGAGTCTTCTATAGTGTGTGGTGGGTCACTAGCTATATATAGTATTCATTGTCATTTAGTGTGTGGTGGGTAGCTGGCTATATATAATATCCATTATCATTTAGTGCATTCATAATCCTTGCAGTAAAGCCATGTAAAGGAGACAACTCTAAACTGTGTGATGTCAACAATATCCATGTCCAATTAGTACAAGTAGGTGGACCATTGTCATTTAATACATTCATAATCTTCTTAGTGAAGCCATGTGAACACCATGAAGGAGTTGGCTATAGTATCCATTGTCATTATTGCATTCATAATCCTTGCAATGAAGCCATGTGAAGGAGGCAACTAAAAGCTTGGTGATGTCAACAGTATCCATGTCCAATTAGTGCAAGTAGGTGGAAGCTGCGGTGTGAACAGTCCATGATATCCATCGTCAACAAGTGCATTTAGTAAACGAGAACATTATATACAATGTCTGCATCATAGACACAATCCTAATGTAATGTGTAGACGTAATAATCTTGATATAAGGGCCTGAATAGAGGCCCGAAATCCACGTTTTCCAACCCTGCCCATGTAGGATAATTAAGACCTCCCATCTCCTGCTAAAGTATAAGTAGCAGCCCCTACCGATCTACTCTAGTCCCTAGAAATCATGTCAATCGCTTGAGTTTCATAGAGAGCTCATCTCATCTTGAGTAACTCTTGTGAAAACAAGGGACAAAAGCAAATAATGATGTTAGAAAGAGCGCTGATATTTATCTTTTAAAGCAGATTTGAGATCGGAACATTGAAAAAAGTAAATTAATAAATAAATAAAATTGAGAAGAGGTCAATGAGTACATAAAATAATTAGTCAATAGTTGTTAAGATAAACATTAAAATATTAAAGAGATGAAAATAGGAAGTAACAAAGGAAAAACAACAAAGGTAAAGCTAAACATTGTGAAATATTAAATATCATATTAGGTACAAATTCCAAAATAATGGAATTGAATTAAATGAAAGGGTTAGAAGAAAATATTATAAGTGAATTTGATAAAATATTTTTAGGCAAAGGGATGTATACACTGAATTAGGTTTGTTGGGTTTGACAGTTTAGGCGATGAATAATAGGTTCCTTGGATTGGTTGATTTTGTATCTGTCATCATGATTAAAGTTATCAGAATGTTTCTGAATTTAAAATATACAAGTGTGTCCCCTTCTTGGATGTTCTTGTCTCTCATCTCCTTAACGGATCTCTCACCCACCAATTTTATAGGAATAAGACTCATATAGACAGATATCTTCATGCCCTTTCCCCATCATCGTCCTGCTCAAAATTTTGTTGTTCTTAAAACCTTGGTTTCTCGAGCCATTTGAATCTCCACTCCCCAATTCCTTGAAAAATAAGAAGCCCACCTAATTAAATCCTTGATGTCCAATGGATATTCCCTCTCTAAAATAAATAAATCCTTTTGTTCAACTCAGAATCCCAATTGGAAAAAACTAGCCTCTACTTCTGAGGCCCTAGCGCAAATTTTTGTTCCTTATATTAAGGGAACTACTAACCACATCTCTAAAATCCTTGCTAAAAAGAGTATTAATACCATCTTCAAACCCTATAAAACCCTCAAACAATGTTTTAGAACTACTATGGATAAATATGATCCGATGTTTGACTCAAGAGTTTACCAAATTCCTTGCTCCTATGGAAAATATTATATTGGTCAAATGGGTCGATCCTTCAAAGCTCGTCTCAAAGAACACATTGCTGACACATCCCATGATCGAATCCCAAAGTTAGCTATTGTTTAACACTCATTCAAATCCAAACATCAAATTTTCTTTGATAAAAAAAATCTCGGCTTTAGAGCCCTATCACTCATCTCGCATCATTCAAGAAGCATTGGAAATTGAGAAACATCCCAATAACTTTAATCAAGATGACAATTAGAAACTCATCCATTCCTGAAAACCTATTATTCATTACCTAGATCGTAAAACCTAATTTGATGTCAATTTATCTTTTTTATCCCCCTTGATTCTCTTAATCCTTTAAACTTTTAATCTCTTCTTTAATAAATTTAAATTCAAACTTCCCCTGTTTTTTTTTTTTTTTTAATTTTAACCTTAAACATACCTTGGCGTAAAAATATTTCATCATATTCTCTTATATTCTTCTCTTCTAACTTTATTTTAATTCAATTCTTATTTCATAATTTGGTATTTTATCTAATATTTCATGATAATATCATTTTGGGATTTGTACCCAATATGATATTTAATATTTCACAACGTTGAGTTTTACTTTTGTTGTTTTTCCTCCATAAAATTGTTACTTGGGATTTTCATCTCTTTAATATTTTAATGTTTATCTCAATTATTATTGAATAATTTATTTATGTATTCATTTACGTCTTTTGAATGGCTAATTTATTTATTTATTCATTTACTTTTTCTCAATGATCTGATCTCAAATTTCTTTTAAAAACTAAACATGAACGTTCTTTTCTAATATCATTATTAGATTTTTTTCTTCACAATGATTGGAATGTCCACTTAAAACGTAGGATACTTTAAAAATCTCAACATAGTTTATATCCAAACATACCAATGAGCATTATGACAAACTGTATTTAAAAACCTATACTCTCAAAATCAATAATAGTTACAAAATACCAGATTATAAATTTAAGTTTTAACATCATTTTAGTTATAAAAAGAGGTTTACTTAATTAAAAGATTTCAAAACACAAATTTTTAAAATTATTATAAAGTTCTTATTGATTGATGTATTTATATTTATTTAATATTTAATGTATTAATTTTAGTAGTGTATGGTTTTTATTTTTATAGTATTTTTTTAATGTTATTATTATTTAATTTATATTTTTTTTATTAAATTAGATGTAGCAAAAACTATATATATTTTAGAAAAAAATTTAAAGTATATAATAATAATAATCTATTTTTAAGGTCACGGCCAAGCCAACACACCAAATTGGTGTATGAGATCCCTTTGTTTGTGGGAAAATGGACCCCCTTCCGCCCAACGATTTCACTGGTAAAGTCTATGAATGTATACATACCCTACCCCCCCTCTGGATTTGAACCTGTGACCTCTTAAGAGGAAACACATGTTCTTAACCATTAGGCCCACTCAGACTGTATATAAAGTGAGAATATGTCTATATATTTTAGACATATTCTATTTTATAATAAACAATTATTTAAAAAATCTAAAAGCAATATTATAAAATATAAAGTGAGAATATGCAAAATAAACTAAAAAGCATAACATATCTTATGGTATTTAGCCATATTCATATTCAAACACCTCTTTATATTTATTACAAGTCATTAATATTTGAATACAATTTTGAATAAATGTTGTTTATTTTTGTAAATAAAAAGGTATATTATCTTGCTTTAGCAGAAAACTTGTGTGTCTGAATGTACATGATAGCATGCCAGTAATTTTTCCACTGTAGTGTAAACCATAACGCATGGACATGACAATTGTTCATAGTTCCAAAACTTTAAGAAAAAGCGACAATTGTTGACATACAAACAAGGGGGCTTGCCACCTGTTCTGCAAGTAGCATGGAAACCAGAAGAAGTGGTGGACTGAGTGCCCCAACCACCTATCAGACCTGAACCTATCGAATCTGAACTAGAGACTAAGGTAGGAAAAATTTGCAAAAACTTAGCCATTAAACCAGAGAAAAAACCTGTGAGAATGCTAGACATGGGGCGAGCCCGGGCGTCCATCTTGGCGGAGTCTGAAGGTGACGGATTGGTAGCACGTCGAGCATTCTCAGGCTCACTTGACAATGAATCATATAGGGCTTCCAGACATTTTTTGAAGAAAATCTGGTAGTGATGCTACTCTGCAAGGTCCCTTCTCATCTCAAAGATTAAGACCAAGTGGTCTTTCGTGAGCCTGTAGGATTCTGGAGGTGGGTGACTATGGTCATCTTAAGCCTGGTCTTCATCCATGGTGGCAGAAACATATTTGTTTTCAGCAGCAGAGTCCGTGACAGGGTCTTCATCCATGGTGGTGACAAAATTTTGTCCTAAGTGGACCTCTAGAGGTAAGACTTCTTCTTCCACAATGCAACCCGTCGCAACTAACTCCTGAAAGGGAATGGTGGTGCGGGTGGCGGGTTGGTCCTCCAGGGAGGTTGACGGTAGGAGAGGAAAATATTTCCTCCCAATTGGGCGAGATTTCTTATTCCACCAGGAAACGACCTAGGAGACTCTTTGTATTGGGTGGACGAGGCTCTGATTGAGCCTCTGCAAGACAATGTTTTCCCATAGCAACCCAGATGGTCCCTTCTTGGTATGATACCTCGAGAGGAATGTCTCGGGCTGTAGTGTGTGCCATGGAGACCCTATGTACTGGGAGGCCAAGGCTTTGGAGGAGTCTGTGTAAACCAATTCTTCCCCGAAGAACCTGGATGGTCCCCATCTGGCGTGAGAGCTAGAGAGGTAGGTCCTGGGCGATTGTGTCGGCCAAATCTGCAATAGTAGGTTGGCCCTCATTAGGGCTTGCCTCTTTCCCATGGCATGGTTGTCTTTCCCATGGCATGGTTGCGCAGAGCACTAGGCAGGCTGGAAATCTAGCTGAGCAAGCTAAATCTTGGAGTAGAGCTAGCGGAATGATGTTGTGCTTTGGGCCCAAATGCTCAATATAAAACTTCCTGCATGGCGAAAAGACTAGGAGGACGGAGTCATTGAAGGCTCTTGTAACCATTAGTGCAGGTGTAATGGCCATAAACGAGATCGTACTGAAGTCGAGGAGTCGAGCATGGGCCTCCATTAAGACTCAGTGCACTAAACCTTGACACTCATGCAGACTAACCATCGCGACTGGACATGGGAGAGGGTGGAAGCGAGGGGCTTTAACTGCCCTTGTAATCTCCTCATTCATTGACGCATGTGGCCCATGCGTCACCCCATCCGAGGTTTGAATAAATGATGTTATGGATATGTGGATTAGAGAAAAATAACAAAATCCAACTATGAATGGAAAAGGCGTCAAATCAATTTAATCATAGAATTATTTTAATAATTATTTTTAAGCAAATATATTTTATCTTGATATCTTCTAAGCATAGAAAATATGTATATGCTCTATGCTCATAACCATGTATGAATAAAACTACATCAATGAGAGACATGGTCTATTATCTCTGATGGACAAAAGTGGGAATATGATCGAAGCCATTTATATTGGTTGCAACACTTATAAAGTGTGGTTGGGTCAGAGAATGATATGTGAGTAAGTAAGAAGGCCGCAATCGAAGAACAATTAGTCATGGTCATTGACGTAGTATTTTTTAAAGCGGTGGAGTATTTTGAATCTTAGGAAACGATGGGTTGAGGGAGGGTTTTTATGAACAATGTAAAACTCGCTGAGCTAGTATACTATGGGGAATAAGAGGAGGCATATAGAGGTAGAGTGGACTCATCAATAGTAGTGGTGGTGTTGGGAATTCCATTGAAGTGTTGTACCATGGCCTTGAAATTGGAGGTGTTTGTCTTCACCACCTATGCGGGCATGCACCGAGACCATATGTCCCTCTACTTATTCACTTTAACCACACCACCCCTACAATACAAAAAAAATTATATATACCTGCAACAAGTCTTTGTATAAGAACCCAAGAATCCATGACATCTTGTAAAATGTAATATTCATGGCTCTCTTCAAGTCTATGACATTGTTGGGAAGGAGGAATTCCTTAATGTTGGAGGAGTCGAAAAATCTCACCACTCTCATGATCTGCATGGTGTCTACAACCATGGTGCTTGGAGATAGGAGATCTATCCTTTATTCTATACTTTGGTAGCCCATTATTGTCTACTCCTTAGAGAAAGATTGCAAATGAAGTGCATGCATCCAAATTCAAATTTTGAAATTTTGAATGAAGTGTGTCCATCCAAATTCAAATTTCAATGCATGTGGCATAAGATGATAATGGTCAGTGGGATATGGGATGTTATTTAGAGGTAAAAAACATTGGATGGGAGATTTAATGATTTATAGAATGGATAACTGAACCGTCAAGAGATGAGTATGTCAAACTAGTACTCGAAAACTACACTCTCTTTTTATGGCATGCAAGACATGCATATAATATGGATCTAGTACCTTTACACGTATCCACCTACACTAGCCAATGATTGTTTTAGTGCATAATGAATAGTGTTTTACCCTTTTCTCTTACTATATTAACTGTGGATTTTTCTTAAAAAAAAAAAAAAGGAATGTTGCTCTAAGATCTCTTTTCATATTTGGTATATGTTAAGTTTTTGAATTTGTTTGTTACAATAATTTATTGAATATATTGTGAAATGTTCTCATTTTATATTTACAATTTCCCTAATTTCTAATGTTATTTTTCGAATTTTAAGAAAAATATGTTAATTTTTCTTCGATTATATTGAGTGGCTAAAAAAATCAATTGTTAACACATTTAAATCATTGGTAAATAAATCATATTATAAATTAAATGATATGAGTATAGTGTTCAATTGTTAACACATTTAAATCATTGGTAAATAAATCATATTATAAATTAAATGATATGAGTATAGTGTTAGGGGTTTTAGTGCTTAGTTTCATATACTTTAAAACGTGTCAAGCTCCTTTTTCAAATAGGGTGCCTTATTTCAAATTTATCTTACATGTTTAAAAGGTTGAACCTTTTATATAAATTGAAAAATTTCTCGTGATTATTAAGAGGCAAGAGGTTAAACCTTTTGCACAAATTGAACAATTGCTTGTGATTATTAAGAGGTAAAGTTTGGGGAAAAGGTTTTGAATTTTCAATATTTCATTATTAATAATAATATTTCAAATTGTTATAATTTTATACTTATATTTTATTATGGAGAGGAATGAAAACCAATTTAGGAGCAAATTTTTCAATACAAAGTTAATTGTTATAATTTTATATTTATATTTTATTATGGAGAGGAATAAAAACCAATTTAGGAGTAAATTTTTCAATACAAAGTTAATATGGATCTAAGTTAATATGTTTTTTTGTGTGTGTTCTTGTAATGTATTGTTGATATTGTGGAATTGTGAGTTGATTAAAAATAGTTATCATTGGTCCAAACAATTACTTTGGATTCCTCTTCTTCCAATAGTTGATGTAGTACCCTTCATGACACCATATTAACTAAAAGTACTATTATAGCATTGTTGATATTGTGGGTTGATTAAAAATAGTTAGGATTGGTGCCAAACAATTGTCTCGGATTTTTTTTTTCTAATAACTAATATATTGTCATTCATTAAACCATATTAACTAAAAGTAATATTATAGCATAAATTGAGACAATAATTATTTTTTAATGTTGTAGACACACACACACACACACAAATACCTCAAATGTCATGCTACTTGATGTTTTACATACATGTAATTTAGAACATTTGCTACTCATCTTCACATAATTTTGTCATAGCTAGACCCACATAAAACATATTATTAGTTAACCGCATATTTCTTGAACATGAATGCATAAAATGAGTTATCATGCATCACAAGATACAATCCATACTCTATAAAATCTTCTTTTTAGACTCTCCCATTCACTTCTCTATTCTCTACAACTATTTTGCAACATTATTTCAAAATGATTCATTGCATCTAGCTTAATTTCCCTAAACATACAAATGTGCAAGTAAATTTAAGTATTATGGAAGGAAAATCTTTAATTTTTCCTATGGATGCACCTTTATGAAAAGGTTTTTAATTCATTAGGATTTAAGAATTATTTCATCTCAAGGAAGGAAATAATTACATTATGAGACAATCCCCTTAGGTTGGAATCAACACAAGACTCTTTCAACTCAAATCATGAATGTGGGTGTCTACTTTTTTTTTGTTTTTTGAGAAAATAAAATATATTTTATTAAGTTTTTCAACTTTCGGTAAACAAAAGTACCTTTTTTTCTTTAGAATTTCACTTTATAGTTAAAAAAAAAAACTTTTCATGAATTTTATTAGCCTTTTGTTGACTATTTTTATTTTATTTTGTATTGACATTTGATATGTCAATTTAGCGATTGTTTGACAATATGTTCCTTAAAAATGAAGGGATTGATAATGATTTATGTTTTTAGACGTGAATGTAATCATTATTAAAAAAAAATTATGAAAAACAAAATATGTTGCAACAATCCAAATAGACTATCAAAGTATGACTATAGTTTTGAATTTAATGGATGAATATTATAATTACTACCATTTTTTGAATTTGACCAATTTGGAAAAGTTTCAAACTTTAAACACATATAGTGAGAGTCCATATATGGGCCTTAATTTTGATTTTAAAGTACAATCTAAAACTACGCTTTTGAAGAGGACAATGAAAGATTTCGTAATATAATTTTTTCATAATTTTCAACTGTGTCTTATTATATATATTGATTTTCCATTTTAGTGAATCATTATGTCATCTAAAAATAATATGCATAAATTATTTATAAAAGTAATTAAAAATACTAAAAAACAATGAAATTGAATACAAATTGTATCAAATGAAAGTCGATTTAATTCTAAAATTGTTGGTATTAGTTCTGAAACTAGACTCACGGTATTTTAAAGAGTGAGCTCCTTCCAAAGTTGGACTAAGATAAAGAGAAGTGTCAATTTTCTGGAAAGTACCATAGGAACAGTTTTTTGAACGAACTAATAGTTTGTCCAAAAGTTGGTGTTTTTCAGCCGAAAGTTAATTTTTATAGAAAAACTAACTTTCGGACGAAAAGTGAAAATCAAGCATTCGTTGCCCGAAAGAAAAAATGGGGGGACACAATTATTCAGTGGAAATATATAAATTATTTTAGCTGAAATGATTTTAACGCATTTGTGCAACATTCTCACTCTACATTTTGGTTATTTTAATTTTTTGGAGCAATGTTTTTTCTATTTTCGCTTTTATTGGGGCAATATTTTCACTATTTTTCACTTGTAGGGGCAACATTTTCTAAATTGAAGATTTTCTTCAACATTTTTTTTTAAAGTTGAGGTTTTCATAAAGAATTTATTCCTATATCAAAGCCATATTTTTCTTAAGGTAAGTTTCTTAAACAACTCATCTCAAAGTAAAAAAAAAAATTGAATAATTTTTTTCATAAGGAAAGGTTTTTTGAAGTAAATTTTTTCAAGATAAAAGTTTTTTTTCACTTGTATTTAAAATCAACTTTTTATCCAAAAATTATTTTAATGCAACTTGGATTATTAACTTGGATTATTGAGCAAATTTTTTCAATTTTTTTACGATATGATTATAAAATTTATTTTTTTGTCTCTTTTAAAAAAAAAAAAATTGAGCTATAATGTTTGATGTTTGAAATTATATTTCTTGTTATAAAATGTTGATTTTTTAAAAGCCTTTACATATTGAATAATCATGAGAAACAAAAGGGAGCGCAAGAGAAACTATGATTGCACTCGGGATGAGACTCGTCATAATGAATTGTCGAAAGAGTACTATAGAAGAAAAAAACAAGAATTTGCAAATATTCAAGGAACAAGTAATGATAATGTAATTAGAGATTTGCATCTTGATGTTCAACAAGAAGAAATAGAAACATGTACATGGATACATATTATAGATAATGTTTAGAATTCAAAAAATATTGTTCAATATAATTGATTGTAATTCGGAAAATGTTTTAAAAAAATAGAAATAGATTTCTCTCATATGAAGTCGTTAAAGTTGAAAATGAAGAAGAAGTCCACACACACACACACACACACACACACACACACACATAGTATGTGATGAACAATTTTAGATTTTAATTAATTTATGATTGCTTGTTTAGTTTTTAAATGTCTAATTTAAATTTGTATATTTTTAATAAAATATTTATTTGAAGTGTTTTTAAATTTAATAGATTTAATTTAGGTTTTTAAATTATATTGAAATTTATGTAGGTGATATCAACATTGATGATGAAATGATAGAAAATGTTGATACTGACATATTTGGAGACGAAAAACTTGACCATGTTATACGATACTGTGTTGAAATGATTTATGATAATTTTTTCAAAAATGAATCAGTAGCAACACAAGCTCAATTTTTTAGAGGTCTGATAAGGTAAAAATAGTTAAAATAAGCTACATCATTATTGGGTATTGAAAAATAAAATAAAAATGATAGAAAGGTGAAACAAATTTTCTTTCAAAATATAATAGATGCGTTAAAAAGAGATGTCATTGTTGCACACAAATGCATACAACGGTTGTTTCATCTAGCAATATAAATGTCTATTTGACACAACATATGGAAAAAGAAATGAGAAACTCAAGAAAAACATTATACAAACATAGAAAATTTTGATTTCAAATAGATGCAAATGATGAACTGTCACACACTCAACCCCCTAAGTATCATTTTAAGGGATGAGGCATACAATTTTTTGTTTTCCTTCAACTTCCCCGAATTCCTCTAAAAGGACACCATCACTTTATACTCGTTGAGAGTCTTCCAATGAATATAAGTTTGTCCAAAACCAAGTTCTAGATTGATAGTTATGGATTTCTGAAATTTTTGGGGTGTCATTGGCCAAAGGCCACCCCCTTGCCACATGGCATCCACATGTCTCTACTTCATTTGCACTAGTAGATGTAGCACTAACATGACCAAAGTAATCATTTTATATCAGTGACGTGGCCACCAGAGGATGGGGTCACAAGGAAAGTTCATACCATGCTTTCATGGCGTCGGGCCTTCATCCCTCTATGAGTTTCATAAAACCCCAAAATCTCCCGAAGTTTCAAACTATAGAGGGATTTTCCCATCCAAAATCTAGGGTGGAGAGGTGTCCACCCTCGGGTCTAACATTTTAGGTTTGTTCACAATTAACACATAGCCTATGTTTGACGATGGTCCCATACTTATTTCACGTCCAATCTTGCATTGACACATGGGTTTTCTATGACATGTCAGATCATCATAACATACAAGAACTCATCCAGCTAGAGATTGACATGTGTCTAGCTTTTATAGGCCTATTAAATTAATTAATTATTATCATAATAAATTATGGCTATTTATTTATTAATCATTGATTTAATCTCTATTAGGGATAATTAATTTTCATTAAAATTAATTAACCCCGTAAATTTCATTTTTACTTGGCCCAAATTACCAATTCATTTAAACCAAGGATTACTTCCCTCTTTCCTCATAAATCCAACATTTCGGGATGATTTAGTGTTAATTATTATATTAAAGACCCATCACATTAACTAAAAGTCAAATCATATTACTAATTGGTTTTTTTAATTAATTATATTATAATATAATTCTAATGAATTACATTATACTATAATTAATTATCATTGATTATACTTAGGGTTATTAAAATCAATTAACGTACTAAATATCCAAACTTTGACACAATTTCTCTCCACGCTCTTATATACATACCGAGAAACCCTCGAATGTCAAAGCTCCATAGAGGGTCCCACATTATCATACTTTGATCCAAATATAATTAATTATATTACCATATAATATAATTAATTACATTTAATATTTATTATAACAATGGAACAGGGAAAGTAGGTTCAAGACTTCGGTCATTTTAGCTCATGTAATCTATCACCCCAAACATCCCAGAGTCCTGAAATTCCGAACTCCGATCCACACTTATACGTGTTATTCATTAAATATGAATTTTAAAAAGGGAAAAGGATTGGCATCATCCACGTGCAAATATTATAATAAGCTTTTATTACTATAATATATTATATTGGACTACACCTCTTTGAGAATCTCACCCAAGTTAAATAAATTCCCAACATTGTATTTTAATATTGGAAAGGGGGGGAATATTTGGATCAACTACTTCAACTATTAATCATAGTCCCCATTCCTCAAACAACCCAAAGCCCTGAAATCTAGAATCCCTGAAGTGGTCTCACGCACATGGGTTATAAAATGTATGTAATATAATTATTTGGGAAAATGTTGACCTCGTCCATGTAAGGATTTTATAATATTATGATATATTATAATAACATAAGCCCATTAAAATTTGTACTTAAGAATTATAATTTTTCCATTAAATTTTTTCCTAAGGAGACTCCATTCCAGAAGCCTTCACAAGTTATGACAACGCCATCACTTCAACATCCCGAAGTCCTGAAGTCTCGAAGTCCCGAAGTCTCGAAGACCACGAGATGATTAAGGAATTTAATCATGGGTTATTCCCCGGTGTACTTTGTCATTTGAATAGTATTAAATTATATTTTATTTGGTCTGAGGCCTTTTTATTCTCCAGGAACATTAACCTCCATTTTCCCAGAAGGTGTAAAAATTTCAGACCCCAACGCAGTTTCAGTCTCGCTGATTTTTTTTCAACCAAAGTTAAATGCCAAACCCAATTTCAGCATTGTTTCAGCATATGTTACAACACTGTTTCAACACTAGTTCTCGCACTGTTTCATCATATGTCTCAGCACTGTTTCAGCATATGTTCCAACACTGTTTCATCATATGTCTCAGCACTGTTTCAGCATATGTTCCAGCACTATTTCAGCATATGTCTCAGCACTGTTTCAGCATATGTTCCAGCACTGTTTCAACATATGTTCCAGCACTGTTTTAGCATATGTCTCAGCATTGTTTCAGCATATGTTCCAACACTGTTTCAGCATATGTCTCAACACTGTTTCAGCATATGTTCCAGCACTGTTTCAGCATATGTCTCAGCACTGTTTCAGCATATGTTCTAGCACTATTTCAACATATGTAAACTTAACAGAAAATAAACTTCAGAACTGAAACATGAGGATTCTGAACATCGTTTTCAACGCAGAAATAAAATATCAGCAATATGAAAAACTCAGAAAATATAGACACAAAGATTTTCAGTCTAACTTTGACCCTGGAAAAACCCACAAGGGGAAAACCAATGAGACAAGGCTTTTTATTATTTATGAGCTTCTGAGAAATTTCTTTTACAACATATTCATCTTCATAAATTTACACAAACTTATCTGGACATTCCTGTAGCTTTGCTTCTCGATTTGTGAACCAGAAATCTGTACAACTGTACGGCTAACCCAACAATTAATGTTGTATGGACTGTCTCAAAATTTGTGCCAAAACTCTGCTAAGACTCAATTTTTTTTCCAATAAATGTTGTACAGTAGCCTTGGAATGCGTGCTCTCCTTCAGCAAATGCTGTCTCTTTTCTTCAGCTCGACCTCTCTCTTGCTCTCTCTTGTTCTCTCAACAAGAATGCGTCAACTACCCAAGAATGAGTGCGCCCTCTTGCCCAAGTCGACCTCATGAGGGAAGGTGAGGGGTTTTCTAATCTAATAGTTGAGATTAGATTAGATGGGTGGCTGAGATTTGGTGTCTCTTCGCTCACCCTCACTTTAGTCATAAAGTTATCTTTTAATTTGCATCTCACAAATTAATTTGACTAGGACCCAC
>JZKD02S1583910.1:209069-243420 GCA_000966675.3 Picea glauca
AGAAATTATTATATGGTTAAAAAATATTAAATTTCTCTATTACTGATTCACCCCCCCTCTCAGTAATCCAACAACAACTACCTTTGTATATTTGAAAGGATTTACAATAGAACTACATTAATTTCAATTTTTTCGTGTTCTTTTATTATCCTTTCATTGTCCTCCTTACAACTGTGTAATTCTTCCACGAGGATTCTTATTGTTTCAGCTAAATATGGAGGGGTTTCCACCACCCTCCTATCATCAGATTGTTCTTCTATATTGTGAGAGCTTTCTCCCAACTCATGGTGTGTCACCATTTTTCACGATGTAGTTTTCCTTGTTGTCCACTGACTGTTTAAGTGTTGATAACAACATTTTATGTTAGTTAATTATCTACTAATTTATGAACAACACATGCAATTTGTAAGGTGAAATTGGTTTCATTATTTGGAAACATTAGAAACACACAGTTCAGATTTTTAAAACATATAACAATAGAATAAATTTTCATTCTTCTCTTTAGTAATGGTTTTAAATAAGCTTCTTATGAATGGGGTAAGATAGGGTGCTACCCCTTAAAATTTATCTAAATTTTTTTTGTTCAACTGGTTCATAAGCCCAAGTAGGTAAATTGTTGTTGCATGCTCTAATACCACTGTGTCACACACCCAAACCCCCGAGTATCATTTTAAGGGATGGGGCAATTTTTTTTGTTGTTTTCCTTCAGCTTCCCTAAATTCCTCTAAAAGGAAACCATTTCCTTATACTCATTGAGAGTCTTCCAACGACTATAAGTTTGTCCAAAATCGAGTTCTCGATTGACAGTTATGGATTTCTAAAAATTTTGGGGTGTCATTGGCCAAAGGCCACCCCCTCTCCATGTAACACCCATGTGGCTCTACTTAATTTGCACCATCCAATGTAGCACTAACGCGATCAAAGTCGTCATCTTTTATCAGTGACATGACCACTGGAGGACAGGGTCACATTAACTCAAAATCAAATCATATTACTAATTAGTTTTTTTAATTAATTATATTATAATATAATCCTAATGAATTAAATTATACTATAATTAATTATCATTGATTACACATAGGGTTATTAAAATCAATTAATGTACTAAATCTCCAGAATTTGGCATAATTGCTCTCCACACTCTTATGGACATACCCAGAAACCCACAAATGTTGATGCTCTGAAGAGGGTCCCACTTTATCATACCTTGATGCAAATATAATTAATTGTATTACCATATAATACAATCAATTACATTTGTTGACAAAATGTCCTCAGACATGTAATTTTATTAATAAGGAAAATATCATTTACAAATAGAAGTGAAGACTCAAATCCTACTTAACCTCACTTGAAGAAAGAGCTTGTTTATAGCTCAACTCTAAACTAAAATCTAGGAGAACAACTAATCACATAATCACATGAGTATGATAGGTTTCCTTTACGTAGAAGTTAGGTTTCCTTATCCTAACAAACTAGAATAAACTAATTTCTAAAAACATTTAAACTAGAAAACACTTAGACTATAAAACTTTAGGATTATGAGGATAACAACATTTAATATTTATTATAGCATTGGAACATGGAAAGTAGGTTCGGGCCTTTGGCCATTTTATCTCATGTACTCTATCACCCCAAACACCATGGAGTTGCAAAATCCTGAACTCCCGGACTCTCGATGTCCTGAAGGGGTCCACACTTATACGTGTTACACATTAAATATTAATTTTAAAAAGGGAAAATGATTGTTCTCATCCACATGCAAATATTATAATAATATTTTATTACTATAATACATTATATTGGAGTACACCTCCTTGAGAATCACACATAGGTTAAATAAATTCCTAATATTGTATTTCAATATTGGAAAGGGGGGGGGATCTCTAGATCAACTACTTCGGCTATTAATCACACTCTCCATTCCCAAAAATCCCGGAGCCCAAAATCCTAGAACCCCGAAGTGGTCCCACACACATGGGTTATAAAATGTATATAATATAATTATTTGTGAAAAGGTTGACCTTGTCCACGTAAGGATTTTATAATATTACGATATATTATAATACCATAAGCCCATTAAAGTTTTTACATAAGAATTTCAAATTTTCCATTAAGTGTTTTCCTAAGGATACTCTGGGCTAGAAGCCTTCCAGAGTTATCACAATGCCATCACTTCAATATCCCAAATCCACGAAGTCTCGAAATCCTGAAGGGGTCCCGCTTGTATTATGTCAAGATACAAATCCAATTGATTATTTTGGATTATAATATAATAAATTGCAATAACGGTTTAGTATAATCAATTATGTTAATTTTATCACATTAAATATAATACAATTGATTATATTTAATATTTATGCAACTTTGGTACAGGGAAAGGTAAGGTTCGAGAATTCTATGATTTTAACTCATGAGGCCATCACCCCAAACATCCCAGAGCCCCAATGTCTTGAAGTCTCAAAGACCATGATATGATTAAGGCATTTAATCAAGGGTTATTCTCTGGTGTACTTTGTCATTTGAATAGTATTAAATTATATTTCTTTTGGTCTTAGGTATTTTTATTCTCCAGGAATGTTAACCTCCATTTTTCTAGAAGGATAATAATAGTAATAATATACATATATATTTTCCATAGCCTTGCACGGTTCTATTACCTGGAAAATTTAGATGGAATTATTTTATTTTACAAGAAAATAAGGGAAAATAAATATAATTTCCTAGTCTTTATAAAACAATTTGAAATTTCTCCATTTTGGAATTAAATTTATATTTCTAATTTTCCTCTCCTCTTGGGTAAAGGAGTGGATTTTATAATTTTACTATGATTTACTTTTTTTTACCCCAAACTTTAAGGAAATTAGTCTTAAGGAAAATAATTTCCTCCGCAGTAAATTTTTATATTTCTACACAAAACTAGAGCCCACCACAATTATGGGGATTCTTCCCAAATTTATAGGAATTTAATGTCAATGTTTCATCAAAACCTGCACAGGATATCTAGCTAAAGAAAGTATAAACAAAGATTATAAAGAAAGGAAGAGATATTCAATATGGAAGAATGAGAAAATATATTCACACTACTCCAATGAGCTGATGATTGATGCATAGATGATGATCAATATGATCAATATGATACAATGAATGAGTGGAATACACTCATATATAGGACATAACATTCTGTAATAGCAGAATGCATGCATTCATAATAGAATAATAGTGATGATCTAAAATAGAAAGTATAAAATAAAACTAGTCAGTTAACTCCCACTGAACTAGTGTGCCAAAAATAGAAATTTATCCAACACCCCCCCTGAACATTACTATGGAGTAAAAATGAGTCTCGAAAACTAGGCCATGTTAGGTACTCATGTACAATGCAACTAATGAACAATGAATAAAAATTAGGAAAGAGGGGAAACCAAGTGGGAATAAAACCCCCCCTCAAAAGACAATGCATCAAAAGAAGAAAAGGTAGTTGCTGGGAAACTGTGTTCTTCACTCCATGATGATCCCACAAAGCCTAAAAGTTCTACTCATTGAATGTCTTCATGAAGATGTAGAAATATTTATGGGTATGATAAAGTCCTTTGGAAACCTGTCTAGCCTTGTACCTCTTGATCCCATGGACCCATCTGCACCTAAAAATATTCCTTTTTGGTGGAAGTGGAACAAGATCCCAAGTCTGATTTTTTAGGAGTGAGTCATACTCCTTTTGCATGGTTTGTTTCCATAATGGATTTCCCACAACCTCACTATAGAGATGTGGATTATAATATTGAACCATATAGCAATGCATGGGCATCACATGTTCAAAAGTTGAAAGTACATGAGAAGGCTCCTCATGCTGAGATCGATTCCTCCTTGAATCCAATGGATTCCCTGCAAGGTTTACTACTACTTGAAGTGTGGTATGTTCCTTCTTGGGAATCTTCTAAAACTTCGATGCTGGCTTCTTATCTAGATGTGCTACCTTCTTATTTTCATGTACAAAATATGTGTATGGAATCATCTCTAATGTCTG
Source organism: Picea glauca (assembly GCA_000966675.3). NCBI lineage: Eukaryota > Viridiplantae > Streptophyta > Pinopsida > Pinales > Pinaceae > Picea > Picea glauca. The sequence goes on from JZKD02S1583910.1 coordinate 213,097, forward strand.
AAACTAATGGAAGCGTAAGAGTATTTGCATGTTGCACTGGAGGTGCATGAAAAGTACTCTCCTTATGTGTAAGTAGAAAAGAGGAGTCACCGTCAGAAAAATTAGTGAATTTATACAACCTTGACTTGTGATCCACTTCACCAATTGAAATGATGAAATTTTCATGCATGTCAAGTACAAAAACTGAATATGATGTAAATTCAACCTTTTTACATTTCTGAGTGATCTGATAAATTGAGAGAAGATTCATAGAGAGATTTGGAACATGTAAAACATTCCCAAAATTTCCATTATGGAGTTACACTCTCCTCTCTCCTGCTACTGCTACTAGAGTATCATACCCCATGAGAATAGGGGGTCTTGAGCACAAACTAAAAGAAGATAAAACATCCTCTTTCACTACCATATGATGGGATGCACCAGAATCTATAATCCATGAATCAAATGAGGAATTAGTTGCAACAAGAGCATGATGATTAATTTTCTTAGGAGTAGGATCTTCTTCCTTATACTTCTTGACTCCCTCTTGTAATACCCCTAGGCCGAACCCCATTTGTAAATGTAAATGAAAATGTACTTAAGTTGGTGAGCTGTTTGATATCATTTTTGTATGCACCTTCCATGGTATAGTGCTCACATGTAATGTGCATGAAAATGATGAAGTGTGCACATTCCAGGATATCGCATGCAACAAATTTAAGTGCGTGTGATTTTGAAGCCAGGGAGCCTTTGTGTATATGTTGTGTTTTATAGGTTGGTGAGGCATTTATAATAAGCTAGGAGTATTATGTGTTGAATTAGGCTGGAGAGCCTAGATGTTGAAGTCTAGTGAGCCTATTTTTGTATATGTATTATCATTAATATAATACATTGCTGCGTGTAGACCGACCATGATAAAAGAGTATGGGAAAGTAAAATCCACTAGTTAGGGAAATGGGGGCTAAAAGTTAAGAATAAAGGGTTAAGCTAGGGAGCTTAAGAAAAAAAGGAATATTATATTAATATTCCTTAAAGTATAAAGTATTTATAATTATTTTTTCCTAAGTTTTGAGGATGGGGACAAGTGGGCAAAAGTAGTCCTCAACATGACAAGTGTCAAGTTGGGAACATGCATACATATAGTTTGGACTTAGTTCATTTTCTCATTCATTCCATCATCATTCACTCACTCATTCAACTGTCCTTTGTACCTTCCTGAACCTGTACCTGTAAGTATATATGTACCTTCATATACATGTAATTGTACCCGTACATGTACCTGTACCTGGTTAGATTAGGAGTTGGACTGAAGAGGTGGGTTCTTAGGCCCATGAGCAATTCTCTCTAGGTGAGAGAATTTTTGGGAATTGATTTCCCGAAGGTGCCAAACTGCAGCTACAAGGCTTTGAGACTTCCTATTCGACCTGTTGTTGAAGCCCAGAAAGGAAGTAGGGAAGACGAAGGATTGTTGAGTAGAGAAGGGGCACACTTCCTGGGGTGGGACAAGCATGTGGTGAATGAGGGGCTGCAGGTTGTTAGTTTGAGTTGGCACCTGTGATAGAGTCTTTCCTGCTATCTGAGATACATCAGCCTGGTTAGGAATCCATTTACCCGGGTGGAGTTTAGTCCCATCTCGGGAGTGACCCACTGTTGAGAGTGATGAGCAACGTGGTCTAAGGTTGGGAGGTTCGTGGAAGGTATGAACGCATTTGGTGATATTTTTACCAAGATAAGTGTCAATTGTGTGTTAAATTACCTGCTGCATTATTATTTATGTGTTTATTTTTATAGGTTTTAACTATGTGTAGTTTATACCTGTCTTTATATTTATGGGTATTGCTTGTCTATGTTGCATGTATATGTTTACTGTTATTTCCTTATGAATATTTGCATTTACAAAATGTATTTGTATGTTTTAAGTTTTATATATAAAGTTCCACAAGAGTTTATATGTGTATATGTTTTAATTTGCATACATCTCGAAAATTTTATGTGGCATAGCCCAGTTGGATGCTGGGGATGTTACAATATGGTATCAGAGCTCCAATTTTCAATATTGAGCCTCGATGTGCCAATTAAGTGGAATTGAAATGAAATTTCACAGAGAATTATTTCAAAGTGGCCAAATTTCAGGTTACAAAGAGTCCATGGTAAGAAAAAAAGAGTAGAAGCAATTGCGTGGAATTGGGCAAAAGCCCCAATTTCTGTTGTTAAATTCATGGGAAAATTGAAAAACTTGGCCAAGTAGTGAGATATTCTTAATTTAATATCTGTTATAGAAAATTCAGACCTAGAATAGGTCAAATTTGAATTTACAGGGAAGCCATAACAGATGGAGTGAGATTAGTTGATTAAAATTCTCAATTCGTGAATTAAGTTTGGGAAAAATTCGTTCCAGGAATGTCAACTAACAATGATTTTTTATTGCAGAGGTTGAATTGGTGTTATTGGGGTGAAATTGAACAAATTTCATACTTGCAGAATGTTTATGGTAAAAATTGGGAAAAAGTTTGGCAAAAGCCCCAATTTTTGCAACGAAATTCACGAGGAATTAATGCGCATAAAAAATGAATGTGTACAGGTGTGCGCACTAAAAATGAATGATGCACAGTGAAAAGATTGTGATGCATGGAAAATATTTGCACGTGGGTGTGCACACTTAAATTTGGCGCTGCACAGTGCATAGTGGAAATGCGTGGAAAATATTGGCGTGCATGTGTGCGCACTTAAATTTAGCATTGTGCAGTGTAGAGTGGCAATGCGCATAAAATATTGGCACATGGGTGTTCTCACTTAAATTTGGAGTTGCGCGGTGTAGAGTGGAAATGCACGAAAAATGTTGGTTCGCAGGTGTGTGCACTTAAATTTGGTGTTGCGCAGTGCAGAGTGGTAATGCACGGAAAATATTGGTGTGAGGGTGTGTGCACTAAATTTAGCATTGTGCAATGTGGATTGAGTGGTGCATGCATAATACTAGCATGTGCGGTGTGAGAACGCATAATAATGGCGCATGAGGTGTGCGCAATATTGACAAAGCACACAAGAATCTTGTTGGTGCACACACAATGTGGGTATATGTTGTCGTGCGATAGTTTAATTAATGGTGAGCACGGAGTACTGGTGCGGGGTGGGGGCGTACTAAAATTTGGCATGGTGTATCACGTAGAGTGAAAAGCTCATGGAGTATTAGCATGTTACACAATAATTGTGCGCAACAGGTATTAGTGCATATACCAAAATTGTGTGCGGTGGATATTGGCACGCGACACAAAAGTAGTGCGCACTAGTTACTGGTGCAAGAGAGAAGTGATCCACTTTGGTTATAGGTGCACGAAGCATGCACTACCTTATGGTGTTGTTGAACATGCTAAATATGGGTGTAAATGTTCAAATTTTTGCAGGTGGAGTCATTTGTATGGTCTACAACAACAAAAAACCAGTTAATTTCTACAACATTTTATACTGTTTGAAGGTCATCTTTTTGTAGCCCGTTTTTGAGGCCCTAAACAACATTTTTAGCTACTCAAAAGCCCCAAGAATAGAGTGTACCAAGGTACACTATGTATTTGCATATCAAATGAAAGATCCTAGAGAGATATTTCTAATGGTGTGAATCATTCGTCAGACGAAGCTTTTACGAGGAATTTATAGGACAAATAGTGGAGGGTAAATTTTAAGACCCCACTAACTTCAAAAGGCCATAACTTTCTGCTCAAGACACAAAATTGAGCATGGAAGTAGGCATTGGAAAGGTGTTGGATAGTAGAATATAATTGTTCACCTAGTAAATTTATCTAGGCAATCAATTTTTCAGAAAATCAAAAGAAATAAGTCTGATATATTATTGAACTAGAAAGGTGCATATTTTTCATGAAATTGATGAGTCAGTTAACCTAACAAAGTTTTGTTGGTTGCACATTTTGTAGAGTTAAAAACAACTAGATCAGACCAGGATGAACACATAGTGCATAGAGATGGAAGATACATTGAGGGATTATAGTCAGGAAGATGAGATAAGAGGGATGGATGTCCATATGGGCATTGAAGGAACAAACTCAAATGGACATGGAGAAGGAAAGGATGTAAACATGAATATGGTAGAGACCATTAAAAATTTGCAGAAGGATGTTCAAAGCCATAAATAGGATAATGAAAGGAATATGAGAGACAAGGAGTAGAAAGAGGACTTCAACATAAAGTTAATGTAGAGCTTGAACCGAATAGAAAAGAAATTGGATAAGGAGAGTGGCTCAATCAAATCATGAGTCATAGGTCTCCTGATGAGAAAATAAGAACAATAAGTGTTAGCAGACATCACTATAACTCCACGAGGAATTCAAATAAGAGAGAACACAATATATCAAGCCCATACCCTATCAGGAAACATAAGAGGTCTAAGGTGGATGAGTTACGAGGAGAAATGAACAAAATAAAACCTCCTACATTTGATGGTGAGCACAAGAAGGATGAAAATGCAGAGACATGGTTGTTGGGCATGAGAAAGTATTTTCAATTGCATAATTATTCTTCTCTTACAGAAGGAATAATTTCCATCTATCAAGTCAAGGGAAATGAATCCATGTGGTGGGATCAACTTGTGCAGGTGCAACACATTAAAGAGAAAAATGTTACTTGGAGGGAATTCGAGAAGTATTTTGAAAATAAATACTTGACTAAGAGATACTATGATAAGAAAATGAAAGATTTATTTGAACTCAATATTGGGAGTATGACCATAGATGAATATGAAAGAAGGTTTTTAGAACTGCTAAAGTATGTTTCTATCATCAAGGTCAGATTCAAGGATGAGACAGTTAATATTCATAAGTATTTGAGTGGATTTCCTTCATTCATCAGTGACAAAATACAATATGATAATCCAAAACATTGGAGGAGACCATAAGTCAAGATAAACTCCTATATGATCAAAAAAAGGCAAGGCCAACTTTCCAAAAAGATTAGGAAGACAAAAATAAATTCAAGATTGATCAGAGGAAGAAGGGAGCTAAGCCACCATTTTTCAGAAATAATCCTCAAGGATAGCCAACTTCCAGAGAACCACAAATGATGGAGACGGGGGGTCAAAGGCCAAGTGTTATAACTCTAAATTGCCCCATACATGCATACCTGACATCAGGCCATCTTAATTGCTATTTTTACCAAGCCACTACTGGGTTGCTCTTCTTAAAAACCAATTTTTAGAAGTTGTACACACCCTGCTCCACTACAACCTGCCTACGTACTCAGGTTGCTCCACTACAGCCTGCATACGTACTCAAGCTCCTCCACTACGGACCGCGTATGTACTCAGGCCACTGCATTACATCCCGTGTATGTTCTTAGGCTGCTCCACTATAGCCCGTGTATACCTCCAAAAAGTTGCAAAAAATGAAAAATTGCAAGGAATTCGTTGAGATTACGGGCTATTGAGTAGTTTCCCAACTAATCCACTGCCTATAGCCCATCACCCAACCGAATAACCATCCTTTTGTCATATAAAAGGAGGCATTGGGATATCATTCAAGGGACAAGCATAAGAACAATGAAACTTTGCTCATTTCACTTTCCCCCCTTGCCCCAAGAATTTGCAGCCACATTGTAAGTTTTGAGCCAAAATTCCCTTATTCTTGCTTTTTTCCTCATTCATATTCCTATGCCATTTCCCTAAAGAGAATTGTGAGAGGATAAGGATACGTGGAAGAAGTTGGAGCTTGGTGAAGAGGATCCTAGACTAGGTTCGAGGAGCAGTCACCGATCTGATTGTAAGTGACTTTGTGAGATTAATAAAAAGAAGTACTTTTTTTGTCCCGCCATATGATGTGTTCAATCTTTATGTTTGATTCATGTTTTATTATGACATATAGCCCACTAATTCATATATAATATACATGTTCATAGTTATTTATTTGTATCTTTATGAATACAGGTTGGCCTTGGGAGGATATTTGCAGTCGAGGAACAACTGAACACAAAAAGATCGGCATCGGACGTGGAGTTCAAGGTAGAGTTACCGGATCCTTTCATCCTTGTGTTTTATGCATGAATGTGGGGTATTGTCGGGGTAGTATAAAGAGTAGGAGACTTTAGATGGTTAACTCTGCCTACATGTTGAATCTTAGTGTAGTCCATGGGGGGGTTTTCCCACTATAGAAGAATTGGTGACCATATTGGGGAAGCCTCTAAGGTTTTTAGGGGATATTTTTTGGGTTCCTTAATTGGTTTGATTACCTTTTTTGAGTTTTCTGTAAGTTTTTGTGTCTTTAAGGGATTCTAGTTTGCCATACCAGTACTCCCTACCTTGTCAACTTTGACTGTTGGTTTTATTTTTGAGAATTTATAGAGGTGTACATGTCCTGCAATGGGTTTGCACGCATACATACGCAACCTACCTTTGGACAGCCCGTGTACATAGGCAAGATGCTGAAGTATCAGTTGCGTGCCTGTGTCAGGGAAATATTTTTTCAAGAAGAGGCAGTCATCCACTTCCCTGATTGAAGCATACTTCTCAGGGGTTTTCTTGATCTAGTCCTGGTCTATGTTGTTATAGTCTTTAGCCTAGGTTTGACGTCAGCTATCTTTTTCTTTATCAAGATTTCTTGTGTTTTCGTGGTTAGGGTTTGAGACGAGTTTGTGAGTCTTTTCTGATCAACTTGTTTAGTATTGTCAGTGACTCTTTGCGATTCACAGTAGACCAGAAGTCAGTTTTGGTCTTGTCTTGTCTTCACTTTTTCCCTTTTACTTGCTTTAGAAGAAAAGTAAAATAAGTTGTTTTCAAGTTTATGATTTTGAAGCATAAAAAAAAAAAGATTTCATTTTTTTGTTTGGTTTAGTAGTTAGGTTAGTTGCTTTACTTGTCAGGAAAAAGAGTGTTTTATTAAGTTCTTTACTGAATTATTAGGACACTAAGTAGTTTGTAGTCGAGCGAAATATTGTTTCTTGGTTTTCTTTTAAAATATCTTAGAAAAAAAAAGTAGTTTGAAAAGTTGGTTAAAGAGTTTAAATTTGCAAATCTTTATTTGTCAAAAAGAAGTAGTTTTTTATTTCAGTTTCATTTTATCCTATTATCTTTCTTCTCTTAAAACACACCACTAGTTTCGTTTACATTCCCTTGACTTAAAACATCCACTTAAAATTAAATATAAATCAAAATTTATTAGACTTTTGTTTGTAGGGTCCATCAACTAGTCTAGGCTAGAGCCTTGATTTAGGTTGGAGAGGAAACTCTTCAAGGATATAAAACAAACATAGGAGTATGTGTTAGGGAGTGTCAAAAGTATAGTAAATGTGGAAGTTTTCTGGGACCCCCCTCTAACATAGGGGATAAACATAAGGTCGCGTGCGAAAAGGTAGCGGAGATAACCCCTCCAAAGTTGGACCAAGCGTAGTGGGGAACACATATAGAGGTCTTGTCTTGGGATTCTGTCGATCGCATTTTCCACAAATATTCATGGATCTCGAATCCCTTCAAGGTCCTCAGTCGTCTTCCAGAACACTTCCTTGCGATACCCTCGATAGGTTTTGGGCTTGATACCCTGCTCGCTGCGGTCCACCCGACTGTCGAGTGTACCTGCCTGGTGACTGTTCGCGAGCTGGCAACCTAGTTGCATATATTTTAGGGACTTACACAGGTGACTGCAGGGGTATACCATGGGACCTAGGGAAAACATCAGGCCATGGTTTGCAGAGTATACCTGGAGGGTGCTTCCGTGTTTGAGTTGCACTTGCACCGGTAAGTTTCTCTAGTGTTGGCTGGTGTAACTGTTCTTCCTACTAGATAGTGGTTGGATTGATTTATCTTATAGGAATTTTTCTAGTGTGTGATATGTGCTCTCATCGATCATGATGAATTTTCGGTCTTCCTCTTAGAAACGTGGATCCACCTCTTTATAGGCATTGTTTTGATAACACTGGTTCACCAGAGTTAGTGTGTGAGACATTTATGGACTTGAACAATCCCGCAAGGGGAGAACTTGTGCATAAGTTATTCATGGAAAATGTTATTGACGATACCAACCAAGGAACCCCTTCACAAGGGAATTCTTGTGCTTTTCCTTTCTTCGGAAATGTTGGTGTCCCTTTGATGGCCACTTTGTACATTCCTTGGTTGAATGTGGGACTACCGGTTTGGTTGGGCACCATTCCAAATTCCCTGAATTCTCTTGATGCTTCTCAGTTAAGCACTTTATGTCATGGGAACCATGTTGATGTTCCTTTGTTATCAAAGTCTTCTCCTCCTCCTTCTCTTGCCTCTGGTGAAAGTACATTTACTAGTAACCGGAAGTCTAAACGACATAGAAAGAGGAATAATAGGAAGAAGAAATCACCAACCTCTGCGAGTCATGTTGGAGATAGGTCGTCAACCTCTGCAAGTCCCGTTGAAGACCAACACCCAGCCTTTGCAAGTCATGTTGGGGGAAAGGACCCAGCCTCTGCAAGTCATGTTGGGGGGAAATGTCCAGTCCCTGCTAGTCATACTACCAATAGGTTTGTAGCCTCTACGAGTCATGTTATTGAACCATCACCAACCTCTGCAAGTCAAGTTGGAGATGTGCAACCAGCCACTGCTAGTCATGTTGGGGGCATTGATTTTGTTGAGAAGCCTAGATGGATAAGATGTAAGCCTAAGTTCCCTTGCCTTACTCATTTATGACCTGGCCTTCCAGAGATACAAAGATTGTGGTCCCTATCTACAAACTCTTCTAATTTTGAGTCTTATGAGGTTTCCTCACAATCTATTCATCCATTGGTTGAGAAAGTGGTCATGTCGATGCAATCATTGGTTGATCCCACTCCTCTTTTGGCGAGTGAGGTGCCTTTAGACCATGTAGTCTCGTAGCCTATTCATCCATTGGTTGAGAAAGTGGTCATGCCAATGTAGTCATCGACTGATCCCACTCCTCTTTTGGGGGGTGAGGTGCCTTTAGACCATGTAGTCTCGTAGCCTATTCATCCATGGGCTGAGAAAGTGGTCACACCAAAGCATTCTTCGGCTGATCCCACTCTTCTCTTGGAGACTGTCGAGTCTACCAAAGTGGTCATGCCGTTGCAATATTCCGCTGACCCCACTCTTCTCTTGGGGAGTGATGTGTCTGCTGACCATATTTTTAGCATTTACAGTTCAGTACTTTCAGAACAAGGGGGCATTCTTCTCATTTTGAGCACACCCCCTCCAAGCCCTAGGATGGTTTCCTTTGATTGGAACGATCTTGTTGAGCCTCATCTTCCTTCTTCTGCACCTTTTCAAATAAGGGTTGAAGTTAATTCAATAAAAAATTATCAATGTATTGTGGATGAAGGAGCCTCTGCAAGTATTTTATCCTCCTCGGTTTGGAAAGTCTTGGGAAATCCCGAGCTTGTGTCTTCTTCGCATGAGCTGTTGGCTTTTGACAGAGGTACTAATGAATATTTGGGGATTCTTCCTCAGTTTCCTATCTCGTTGGGTGAGAAGACTGTCCTTGTTGATGTTATTGTGGTGCAAGGCCCATTAGATTTTAATATGCTTCTCGGGCATGATTATGTATATGCTATGAACACTGTGGTGTCTACGCTCTTCCGGGTGATGCATTTCCATCACAATAAAAGCATTCTCACTATCGACCAACTGACATATGATAATCACCATCCTAATTCAACATTAGTTCAGGCTGCCCCTTTATATGTTCCTAGTTTTTGTGTAGACTCTACCCCACCACGAGTTAATTATGTGGTGTCTTATCCTTGATGTTCAATTGCTTCTAAGTAGGAACCTGTGAAATCATGTTTTCCTCCTCGAGACTTGGTCTCAACAATTTATCCTTTGGTTTATCCAATGGGGGCATGGGAGCTTTTGCTTCCCCCTCTTGGTTCGAGTGATATTGAGTCTCATGTTGAGTCTGATCTCACTATTTGTAGATCCTCAAGCCCTCATGCTTTTGATTCATCATTGATAGACTCTACTAGTCCTGGCCAGAGCCTCCATTGTCATATGGAATATGGTCAGTTTACTTCACCCTTTTGGACTGTCGACCCTCGTTTGCGTGATTTCTCGGATGTTGAATTGCCTTCATATGAGGCTATCCTTGAAGCCATGACTACGATTTCTATACTGTGGGAGGAATTACACCGTGGTTTGTGTTTTCTTCCCTTTTGGGAGACTTTCCAAGTTTAATATTGAAGAGAGTCTTGGTATGAGCCTAGCAGTGCGCTCTGCCTGAACCAATTTCATACATGATTCATAGCCCCCTGGAGTCTTCTCTAATCCCTTTTCAGAATCTATAAACATGAAAATATTGTCGAGCGATCTTGTTTCCCTTCACGCTTGCCAAATTAAAACTTGAAGGCACATCTACCCGGCGGTAGTTTACCCCTTTTTCGGTCTAGATGGTCAACTATACAAACAAAGGTATACTCTAGGAACTTCGATTTTCTAGAAGAGTATTCTCAGGTATAATTTCAACCCTTTTTCAGGCCTGAGGGACTAAATTTACGAAAAAGGAACCCCCACGGAGTCCATCATTAAGCTCTTTTCAGACTTCCTAAAATTGAAAAGATCATCAAGTGACCTTGTTCCTTCACACTCGTTAAACTGGTCTAGAAGAACATTCCCAACGAAGTCCATAGTTAATCTCTTTTCAGACTCCTTAAAAGTGAAAAGATCTCTGAGTGACCTTGTTCTTTCACACGCATTAATTGGTTCAAAAAAACATCTACTGGCATGAGTTTACCCCTTTTTTCGGCATGTAGATTAAGGAGCAAAACGGTACACCTTGATATATTCATCTCGCTGGGAGTGTTCTCCTTAGCAAATTTCACTTTTTTCAAGATAAGGAGACTAAATCTAGAAAAAGGTAATGAGTCCATAGTTAAGCTCTTTTCAGACTCCTTAAAATTGAAAAGATTGTCGAGTGATTTTGTCTTTGTCACACTCGTTAAAATGGTTTTGAATAGATGTCTTTTCATTGCTAGTTTACCCCTTTTTCTAACCGACTAGTCTACCTTCAAAAAAGGTACCCCAGTGGAGTCTTCTTTTGCACTTTTTCAGACTCTCTAAAAATGAAAAACCACCGAGATTACCTTCTCTAGGCTTGTTAAAATTACATCAAAGGGCGTTATCATTATTTCTTGTTAACCGCATTTTCATTCCTTTGTTTTGGCCTAATGTCGGCTTAGTTTCTCTCAACTGAACCTTTGAAGCATGCCTTATATGCAGGCCTTGTAGCACTTTGCCTCTGCGTCTTGACACCTTAACCCATGGAGGAATTTTACCGAGTGTCCTTTTTCTACACATGTCTCCTTGCCTTGAGCATTAGTGTGTTCATTGCGCTTGGAACTAGTATGCTTGAGACACTTGTTCCTTCTTTGTAACATAGCATTCTTTTATTCTTTTTCAAGCTTTCCAAAATTATTGAAAAAGACAAAAAAATCAAATATACCCCAAAAAGAGGATGGGAAAAGTATTTTCTTTTTATGGGAGCACAATGAGTCGCCCTTGGACAAAGCCCATCCTTTCGTTTGTTCATCAAGATCTAGGATTTAATATGACCTTAGGAAGTTTTTATCGTTACATAGAGTTGTGTCCTCTTCCGTTTGGTTATTCTTCCAAACATATGGAGAGTTTTCATTGCCTCCTACATCGTGAACTTATGTCAATGTCATGCTGCCTGAGTCTGATCATCTGTCGTGCTATTGTCCAAGGGAATTTTTCACTAAGCCTGAGTCAACCTTTCATCATTTTGTCTCTTTCCCTCATGCCTGGAAATCCCAAAAGTCCAATCAAGTCCTTGTTCAAAATCACTGAAGTTCTATGCCTGATCACCGAGATCCTCTTGTCTGTTACTCGATGAGCCGTTGAAGACCTCTGGGTAGTGAAGTCGTACACTCACAGTACACTCATACCCAAGTTATGAAGATCTTGAAGTTGTTTCTCGATCTCTGAAGGCCTCATCTCTAGCCATCAGGCATCATTGGCTTCTTGAAGATGGATACTATACATGTATATCTTTGATTTTGAGATGTAGATCCATTGTGTATTGCTCGTGGCTACACTTTATATAGTTATATGAAATGGATATACAGTGTATTTGATTGGAAGCCATGATTTATTTTATCCTGAGCATAGGTATGCTCGCTTTGGTGAGACAATTATTATTTTTGCAGATGGCACCTCCCGAACTCTGGTCCTGGGCTCACTCGTTTCGTACATTGGTAAAGATTTGTAATGTATTTTGGCCATCAAATGATATTCTAAACTCACACATTAGGGGTCATCTGTTATAACTCTAAATTTCACCATACATGCATACCTGGCATCAGGCCATCTTACTTTCTATTTTTACCATGCCATTACTAATTTGCTCTTCTCAAAAACCAATTTTTAGAAAATGTACGCACCCTGCTCCACTACAGCTTGTGTACGTACTCAGCTCATTCCACTACATCCCATGTACGTACTCAGGCTGCTCCATTACATCCCGCGTATGTACTCATGCTGCTTCACTACAGTCCGTGTATGTACTCAAGTTGCTCCACTACAACCCGCGTATACCACCAAAAAGTTGCAAAAAATGAAAATTTGCAAGGAATTTGTCGAGATTACGGGCTATTTGGTAGTTTCCCAACTAATCCACCGCCTATAGACCATCACCCAATCGAATAACCATCCTTTTTTCATATAAATGAGGTGTTGGGGTCTCATTCAAGGGAGAAGCATAAGAACAATGAAACTCTGCCCATTTCACTTTCCCCCCTTGCCCGAAGAATTTGCAGCCACATTGTGAGTTTTCAGCCAGAATTCCCTTATTCTTGCCTTTTTCATCATTCATATGCCTATTCCATTTCCCTAAAGAGAATTGTGAGAGGAGAAGGATATGTGGAAGTAGTTGGAACTTGGTGAAGAGGATCCTGGACCAGGTTCAAGGAGCAGTCGTCGATCTCATTGTAAGTGACTTTGTGAGATTAATAAAAAGAAGTACTTTTTCTGTCCCGCCATATGATGTGTTCAATATTTATGTTTGATTCATGTTTTATTATCATTGACATCTAACACACTAATTCATATATAATATGCATGTTCATAGTTCTTTGTTTTTCTATTTATGAATGCATCTTGGCCTTGGGAGAATATTTGCAATCGAGGAACAACCGAACGCAAAAGGATCGACACCAGACGCAGAGTTCAAGGTGGAGTTACCAGATCCTTTCATCCTTTTGTTTTATGCATGAATGTGGGGTATTGTCGGGGTAGTATAAAGAGTAGGATACTTTAGATGGTTATATCTGCCTACATGTTGATCCCTAGTGTAGTCCATAGGGGGGTTTTTCCACTATAGCACCAAGGAAACCACCTATTCAATGTTGGGGTTGTAAAGGATATCATATGTTTAGATATTGTCCTCATAGAGGTGAAAAAGTGAGGATTTTTCACAATGTACAACAAGATGAAACAGGGGAGAACATAGGAATAATTGTACCAAGGATCTATGCATCCATAGACAACAAGAAATCATAGTATCAATCACATATGATTGAAGTGAAAGGTATGATCAACAACCAAACCATTACTATTTTAATTGATTGGAGCTAGTCATAGTTATATAGATCATATGATTGTGGAAAGTTTGCATTTTCCAAGAAGCAAGCATGGAAATTTTTGGTTGGTGCAGTAGGATACTGGATCGAAAAGAAAAGTTAATGAGATAGTTAAGTCATGTGGACCTATGGACATGAATGGAATGAACACCAAGGAATATTTAGACATCTTTCCCTTAGGTTCCTATGATTGTCTAATTGGGATGGATTGTTTGGACCAACATCATGCTATCCTAGACTATCATAATAAGGCATTTACTTTCTTGGATGAGGAAGGGAACTTAAGGACAATGAAGGGAGTTCCCAGGGAAGTAACCATCAGATAAATTTCAGCATTGTAGCTAAAGAAATGTTACAAAAAGGGTGTCAAATATTTGCAGCTCATATGGAAGAAACACCAAAATATAGGGTGTCAAATGTTGAATACTATGCAGTCCTAAAAGAGTTTGAAGAGTTTTTAAAAAAAATATCAAGATTACCCCCTAAAAGAGACATTGATTTCTCTATAAATTTGATGCCTGGAGCAACTCAGTATCCAAGACTCCCTACAAGATGAGTACACTAGAACTGAAGAGTTGCAAATGCAACTTTAAGAGATCTTGAAGAAGGGGTATATACTCCCAAGTCTGTCACCTTGGGGTGCCCCAGTTTTATTTGTGAAGAAAAAGGATGGAACATTAAGACTTTGCATTGACTTTAGGCAGTTGAACATAGTAAATTTGGAGAATAAGTATCCTTTTCCAAGGATCGATGACCCCTTTGATCAGTTGAAAGATGCACAAATATTCTCCAAGATTGATCTTAGGTCAGGTTATCATAAATTAAGAATTAAAGAAGAAGACATCAACAGGATTTGTTTCAGAACAAGGTATGGTCATTATGAGTTCATAGTGGTGCCATTTGGGTTATCAAATACACCATTTGTCTTCATGTGTTTGATGAATGGTATTTTCAGAGAATACTTAGATAAGTTTGTCATTTTATTTTTAGATGACATTATTATATATTCTAACTCAAAGGAAGAGCATGAAGAACACTTGAGGATGGTATTACAAGTATTAAGGGAGCATCAGTTGTATTCCAAATTGAGCAAGTGCTCATTTTATCAGAAGAAAATTCATTATTTGGGGCATATCATTTCATAGGAAGGGATAGCAGTGGATCTTGAGAAGATAGAAGGCATTAGAGTATGGTCAATGCCAATGCATGTGAAAGAGGTCAGATCATTCATGGGCCTTGAAAGCTACTATAGGATATTTATTGAAGGATTCTCAAAGATTGCACACCCAATCACTTCCTTGCAAACGAAGGGTGTGAATTTTTAGTGGACATTAGATTGTGAATAGAGTTTCCAACACTTGAAGAAATTATTAACAAGTGATCCAATACTAAGGACTGCATATCCAAATGAATACTTCATTATATGCATAGATTCATGTAAAGAAGGACTTGGTGGAGTCCTTAGTCAAAATGGGTTTGTTGTATGTTATGAATCAAGGAAGTTGAAGGAGCATGAAAGGAACTATGCCACTCATGATTTGGAGTTGGAAGCCATAGTGCATGCCTTGAGGAAGTGGAGGCACTACCTCATGGGGAAAAGGTTTGAGCTGAGGACATACCATAATGGTCTGAAATATTTATTTGATCAACCAACTCTAAATGCTAGGAAAAACAGGTGGTTAGAATTTCTCAGTGAATATGATTTTGAAATAAAACATATCAAAGGGAAAGAGAACAAAGTGGTTGATGCACTCAGTAGAAGAGTGCATGAGTTGCATGCTACAACAATTAGAATGTACCAATCAGATTTGAAAGACAAAAATTTAGAGGTTGGAAAAACAGATTTGCAATACAAGGAATTAGTGGCAAATTTACAACAAGGTATTTTGCAGCAGAAAATTGAAGTCTATAAGCTAGAACATGATGAAATTCTCATATACAGGGGTAGAATTTATATACCAAATTCTGAGGAATTGAAAAATATGATATTGAGAGAAATGCATAATGTACCTTATGATGGGCACCTAGGTTATTAAAAAACTATTGTAGCTGTCAAGAGCCAATATTATTGTCCAGGAATGAAGAAAGAAGTTGTTGATTTTATTTCCAAATGTTTGGAGTGTTAGAAGGTCAAGTGACACAGACCCCCACCTCAACAGGGTCTGCTTGACCTCCCGGTCTTTGGATCTTCCAAATATCGAGCTGAAATGGCTCTTTAGTTCCCAGCTGGAACCTTCAACACATAAAGACCACATGCCCATTTCTACGCTTCGCCCGCGCAAACATGCACTAGATGTGAGCCTCCACTCCACGTGACCACTGGCATGACCACAGACTTAACCCCAAAAGGGCATGTCACATTTTGTGATGTTGGGACTTTCGTTGCAAGGCATCCCAACTCCTCCAATTCTTGAAATCCCAAAATTTGCTAGCAGTCCCTAGCTCCCCCCTTAAATTCTCCTGATGTGACGCTCGACTATGACCTGGGGCCCAACCTTCAAGTGCGTCATGATTTCACTTATCGAGGATTTGCGATGTAGATTTTCTCGCTTCACCTGATATCTGAAATGTCGATATTTCTTCATCGTGGATCAACTGTCCCGATTCTTCCAAGATCTGACGGTCCAAATTGCGTCGATATTTCGCGTATCAAGGATTTGTGAAGTGGCCCTCTCCCCTTCTCCCAAAATCTGAAATTGTGATGACCTCTTATGCCAGATAAACAGTCCTGATTCTTCCCACGATCAACGGTCCAGATCACATCGGGATTTCTTGTATCGGGGATTTGTGAAGTGGCCCTCTCCCCTTCTCCCAAAATCTGAAATCGTGAAGACCGCTTATGCCGGATCAATAGTCCTGGGTTCTCATGATCCAACGCTCTAGATTCTTCCTTCTCTTATCAGGATTTCGCGTTTCGTGACTTTCGGGTTGTAGTTTCCTCCACTCTTCCGACTCCCAAAATGACAATGTTTCAGAGAACGCAATCAACAAATCACTCTCCTCTAGATCTAACGGCTGATGTCCCTCTTGAGCTTTTCAGTGTTGAAAGACTCTCGCCCTTATATTCCCTGCAACTCCATTGGATCTAACGGTCCACGAGTATCGACGTTTCTCCCTCCGAGAGTTTCCACCGTCTGTTGAGGTTCTCAATGTTCTTGGCCAAATAACTCGACGTCAACCCTTCTGATCTTGATTCTATGAGGTGACTCCAAACCTTGTCCTTCCTTCGAACTCTTCGAAGAATCTATCCCTCTTGAGCTTGGTTCTTGCTACAAACTCAAGGATTCTAGGGAATTCTTGTGCGCACTCCTCGCGACCTTCCACAATATTCTCCGATTGTCCAAACACTCCAACTTCGTGCACTCCTTGTGAAAAAATTTCTTCACTCGCTTCCTTGGGTTGGAAAAAGTCTAAGATTCTAACCTGGCCTACACACACCTTGCACGGATCTGTGTTATACTTTCACTTCTGCTGGTATAAGAACAACGATATCCCTCCTGAGCTTTCTGAGATAAAACTTAGAATCTTGTCAACACACTCCTTGCGGACTTTCACTGCACTCCTTGCAGGTTTCTCAGGAAGAGAAACATTTGAAACTTATACTCTCCTTCTCACAGAATTCATACATTCAACATGAAATCATGCACATAAGCATTAAAACAAATGCAGACAAAGAATATAAGAACACTATGAAATTGGATCAAATCATTCTTATATTAATTAAGGTGCTTATGTACATGGGTTCAATAGAAACAACTATCTTCTCATACACTTCTACAATCTATCTTCTTCTCTGCTCTCCTATGCTCTCTTACTCTCCAGCTTCTAACAACTACAATGAGAATAATCCTAATACAATACATATGAGGGAGCTTTCTCAAGTTTCCCTCCTACAACCTCAAGCTATCTAATCGAATTAAAGCCTACATCTACTTTACATTCATTACATTAAATGCTTACAACCGACATATGACAACAAATGCTCAAGATCTGCATTACAATCTCCAAACCATAAATGAAAATGTATCTTTTCCAGATATTACATTAATGTTTCATCTTTTCAAATTCAAAACGTCTTCAAAATGCATGTTGGTGTATATCTAGTTGTCCTCCAATGGGGCTTTCTTGCGATGCTTTTGCATCATATTCCTATGAATGAAAAGAAATCATGGACTCCTATCCATGAGCTCCTGCACTGTCTATCCATGTTTATGGATATCTCCTTCAATTTCCCAACCGGCATCCTCAATTGTGTGTCCATTCCATTTTACCAAATATTCAAAATACATCTTCCTCTAGGTCCTCTTGCCAACTCTTTGATCAATAATCTTTTCCATCTGCGGCTTTTCAGCTATAGGCATATGCTTGACCCAATGAACTTCCTTTTGATTCTCTTCTCCTTCTTCTTCATATTCTCTATAAGGATACATATCTGCTATGTTGAATATGGGTGATATTCCCACACCATCTATCAATTCTATCTCATAAGCATTTGCCTCAAATTTCCATAAAATCTTACACGTTCCTATCTTCTTCATATTTAATTTATTATACGTTCCCCTTGGGAACCTTTCTTTTCTTAGATGTGCTAAGACCAAATCTCCCACTTCGAATTGAAGCTCTCTTATGTGTTGATCTGCTCTGTGCTTGTAGTCTTGGTTGGAATTTTGCAACCGCTCTTTATTCTTGCAGTGGATCTTTTGCATCTCTGCTGCAAAATCTTCCTCTCCAACATTTTTGAACTCACTCTGATCTAAGTGTCTCAACTCAAATACTCCCCTTGGTTGCATTCCATACATTATCTGGAATGGGCTCTTTCCTGAGGTGAGTCGTTATATGAAAATTTGGTTTGTGGCATAATCTGATCCCACTGACTATGATGTTCAGCTACTAAACACCTCAATAAGTCCCCCAAAATTCGATTTACTAACTCAGTCTGTCTATCCTTCTGAGGGTGATATGTTGAGCTAAAAGATAAATCTGTCCCCAACTTCATCCATAGTTTCCTCTAAAAATGACCAACAAATTTGGTATCCCTGTCTGAAAAAATACTCTTGGGTAAACCATGAAGTCAAACAACTTCTTTGAAAAAAACATTTGCAATGTGTGTTGCATCACTGTTTTCTGACATGGAATAAAATGTGCCATTTTTGAGAATCTACCGACTACCACGAATATGGAATGATAACCTCTCTATGTTCTCGGTAGTCCCAACACAAAATCCATGCTTACCGTGTCCCACAGTCTCTCTAGTATTGGCAATGGTTGATACAACCTTGTATTTTGTCTTTTTCCCTTTATGTGCTGGCAAATTCTACATCTGTTGAAAAATTTGTTGACATCTGTCTTCATCCCTGGCCAATAATATAACCTGTTCAGTTTTGCAAATGTTTTTTCATGGCTGAAATGTCCATCCAATCCCCCAATATGTTTTTCCTTTAAAAGGTTTTCTCTCATATAACTCTTCGGGATACACAACTGATTTCCTCTAAATAACATTCCATCCTGAATTAAATATTCAATCCATTGGCTTTTGTCTCTTAAAACCGGATTCTCACATGTTTCATAAGCATCCTTGAAATCTGAATCATCATTGTACATATCCTTAAGGCTATCAAAACCTAAGGTCTTCACACGAAATTCCTGCAGAATCAAACACTTCCTACTCATTGCATCAACAACCTTGTTAGCAGTTCCAGAAATGTGCTTTATAACAAAAGTAAAGTTCTACATAAATTCAACCCATTTTTCATGTTTCTGGTTCAATTTCTCATGTTTGGTTATAAACTGTAAAGCATGATTGTCGCTATACAAAACGAACTCTTTCGGAACCAAGTAGTGCCTTCATTTCTTCAATGCTTGTATGACTGTATAAAAATATTTATCATACATGGAATATTTCATTGTGGTCTCGTTCAGCTTCTCACTAAAGTATGCAATTGGTCTATTGTCTTGACTTAAGACTGATCCAACCGCAAATCCACTTGTGTCACATCTGAATTGAAATGTTTTACTGAAATTTGGTAGAACCAAAACTGGTTGTTCGATTATCTTCTCCTTTAACAACTTGAAACTTCTTTCTACTTCCTCTGTCCAATGAAAAGATTTATGTATTTTCTTGAATGTGTCCATCATTGGTGCACTAATCCCACTAAAATTTCTGATGAACTTCCTGTAAAAATTGGCTAGTCCATGGAAGCTTCTGACTTCAAAGATATTCCTTGGCGATGACCATTCTTTGATTGTGTTTACCTTCTCAGGATCCATCTTCAACTCATTTGAAGAGATCGAAAAACCCAAATAAATGAGTTATGTTTTCATGAAAGATGACTTCTTCATATTTATCAGCAACTTCTCTTGCTGCAACCTCCTTATCACTAGAGTTAGATGTCTCAAATTCTCTTCCTCAGTCTTACTGAATATCAGTATATCATCAAGATACACAATTACAAATTTTCCAATGAAATCCTTCAAGACTTCGTTCATTAATCTCATAAAATTACTTGGCGCATTTGCCAATCCAAATGACATGACAAGCCATTCATGCAGCCCTTCATTCATCTTGAATGTTGTCTTCCATTCATCACCTTCCCTCATCCGAATCTGATGATATCCTCTTTTCAAATCAATTTTTGAAAAAAACTTTGACCCACTCAAGCAATCCATCAAGTCATCCATTCTCGGTAAAGGAAATCTATACCTGATGGTGATTTTGTTTATGTCCCTCGAGTATGTAAACATCCTCCATCCACCATCCTTCTTTGGACTTAACACTGTTGGCACAGTGCATTGACTCAATCTTTCCCTAATCAACCCTTTGTCCATCAAATCTTGGACTTGCTTCTTAACTTCCTCATTCTCCTGCGGCGTTAATTTGTACGTTGCATTGTTTGGCAAAGTCACCCCTGGTATAATGTCAATGTCCTAGATTATACTTCTGATGGGTGACAATGAACAAGATAAATCGTCCACCACTATATCAGCGAAATTCTCCAGTAGTTCCTAAACTTCCTCAGGTAGATCATCCATTGAAGTACTGGTCAGAATGACTCTAGGTTTTCTCACCACAACAAACTACATGTCTTGATATTTCTTGACTTATCTAAGAAGTTCCTTCCCAATCATGAGAAGTACATTATTTCACGTTTCTTCTTTCACCTTCTTGTCTTCAATTGGCAACAACATATGCGTCCTACCATTATTTTCCAAGGTATAGGTGTTCTTTCTTTCGTCATGAATAAAATTTCTGTCATATTGTCAAGGCCTCCCCAACAAAAGAGACATACATACATGGGAATAACATCACATAAGATCTCATCTCTATATCCCCCTATCTTAAATTCAACTAAACATTGTTTAGTAACTATTACCTGATGTCCTTTTTGGAACCACAAAACCTTATATGGGCTTGGATGTGAAACTGTCTCCAATTCCAGATTTTCCACCATCTTTGTGGATACTAGATTATCCGTGCTTCCATTGTCAACTATCACTTTGCATACCCTATCCTTGTCCTTGTAATAAGTTCTAAACAAACTGTTCCTTTGGACTAGATTCTCCACTTCTTTCTCTAGCTTCAAGAGAATTTTCTTCATCATTAAGGATCTTCCACCTTCTGCATCTTCTGCCTCAACATTTCACCTTTTCACTTATGAAATGTGAGCTTTGCCTCCTACATCTCTTTTTCTATCGGGACATTCCCAAGATTTGTGTCTAATCTTTCCATAGAAAAAACACTTTATTTCACCTCCTCTGCCTCTTCTTCTTCCTCTTGCTCATGGAAAAGTGTTCCTATCGGCATATTGTATTCCTTGTGAACTTCCTCCCCTTTTTGGGTGGTTATGAGGTTTATTCTCTTCATCCTTGGTCTTATGTACTCTATCTTGGGAAACTACTTTGCCTCTACTCTGACTTCTACCTCTACCCCTTTGACCTTGCTTTCGGGCCAATTTCTCTTTAGCTTTCAGAGAAACCTGATAAGAACCTTCTACATTCCTAATTGTCACCATGCTCACCTCATCTTGAATGTCATATCTTATACCATTCATATATCTGGCGACCTTTTCATCATCACTCTCATGATGACCAACTCTAATGTTTATCCTATAAAACTCCTCATTGTATTCCTTCACTGTCATCCCTTTCTTCTTCAAATTCTTCATTATTTGGAACAAATTGATTTGGTAATCTCTGGGTATGAATTTGGCTTTCATCTTGGTGACCATCATGTCCCAGCTTTTAATTCTTTGTTTTCCTTTGCAACTCCTGTCAGCCTGCAGTTCATCCCACCACAGTGCTGCATGCCCTTTCAGTCTAGTGACAATGTGATTTACTTTCCTATCCTCTTCAATATCTTCATAATCGAAATATTTATCCAGAGATCTAAACCAATCTAGCAACTCCTCAACATCTAAGTTGCCTTCATACATTGGGATATCCATTTTTTCTCTGGCACCGATTCTTGCAACAACCTTGAATAGACGTTCTCCTGCAGCATATTCGGATGAAAATTCTTCTTCGACTGCTTCTTTTTTTTCACTTTCGGCCTCACTGATATCTCCATTATCAAGTGTTCACCTTTGTGTTGTCTCCATAGCATCCAATCAAGCATGAAGTTCTCTCATCTCCCTTTCCATAGTTGGATCAGGCATCAGTCTTTCTTGATGTCTTCTCGGCAGCATTGTTTCAATTTGTCCATGCAAAATTCAAATCACAATTTTCCTTTGTCTTCTCTCCACAGAAAACAAAAATTGTTACCTCTAATACCACCTGACATAGAACCCCACCTCAACAGGGTCTTCATGACCTCCCAGTCTTTAGATCTTCCAAATCTCAAGTTGAAATGGCTCTTTAGTTCCCAGCAGGAACCTTCAACATATAAAGACCACATGTCCTTTTCTATGCTCAACCTACGCAAACATGCACTAGACCCGAGCCTCCACTCCACCTGAACACTGGCGTGACCACAGACTTAACCCCAAAAGGGTGCGTCTCGTTTCATTATGTCGGGACTTCCGTTGCAAGGCAACCCAGCTCCTCCAGTTCCAAAAATATTGAAATGGGCTAACTATCCCTAGCTCCCCCCTTAAATTCTCCTGATGTGACCCTCGACTACGACCTGGGGACCAACCTTCGAGTGCGTCGAGATTTCACGTATCGGGGATTTGCAATGTAGCTTTTCTCCCTTCGCCCGATATCCAAAATGCCGATATTTCTTCGCCACAGATCAATGGTCCCGATTTTTCCATGATATGACGGTCCAGATTGTGTCGAGATTTCGCATATTGGGGATTTGTAAAGTGGCCCTCTCCCCTTCTTTCGAAATCCGAAATTGCAATGACCACTTATGCCAGATCAACGGTCCTGATTCTTGCCATGATCAATGGTCCAAATCGCGTCAGGATTTTGCGTATCGGGGATTTGTGAAGTGGCCCTCCCCCCTTCTCCCAAAATCCAAAATCACGATGACCACTTATGCCGGATCAACGGTCATGGGTTCCCGTGATCCAACGCTCCAGATTCTTCCTTATCTTATCGAGATTTCACATTTCGCGACTTCCAGGTAGTAGTTTCCTCCACTTTCCTAACTCCTGAAATTTCGATGTTTTGGAGCACCCAATCAACGACTCACGCTCCTCTGGATATAATGACTGCTATCCCTCCTGAGCTTACGAGTGTTGAAATACTCTCTCCCTGATCTTCCCTACAACTTCACTGGATCTAACGGTCCACGAGTATCATTGTTTCTCCCTTCGAGAGTTTCCACCATCCGTTCAGGTTCTCGATGTTCCTGGCCAAATAACTCGACGTCAACCCTTCTAATCTTGATTCCACGAGGTGACTCTAAACCTTGTCCTTCCTTCAAACTCTTAGAAGACTCTATCCCTCTTGAGCTTGGTTCTTGCTGCAAATGCAAGGATTCTAGGGAATTTTTACATGCACTCCTCGCGACCTTCCACAATAATATTTGATTATCCAAACACTCAAACTCCATGCACTCCTTGCAACATAAGTTCTTCAACCGCTTCCTTGGGTTGGAAAAATTCTAAGATTCTAGCCTAGCCCGCACACACCTTGCACGACTTTATGCTATACTTGCACTTCTGCTGGTATAAGAACAATGGTATCCCTGCGGAGCTTTTTGAGATAAAACTCAAAATCTTGTCAACACACTCCTTGCGGACTTTCACTGCACTCCTTGCAGGAATTATCAGGAAGAGAAACAATTGAAACTTGTACTCTCCCGCTCATAGACTTCATACATTCAACATGAAATCATGCACATAAGCATTGAAACAAATGCAAACAAAGCATATAAGCAAATTGTAAACATACCATTCAATAGATGCAAACAATAACCATAACAACACCATGAAATTGGATCAAAACATTCTTATATTAATTCAAGTGCTTTTGTACATGGGTTCAATAGAAACAACAATCTTCTCATACACTTCTACAATCTATCTTCTTCTCTACTCTCCTATGCTCTCTTACTCTCCAGCTTCTAACAACTACAATGAGAATAATCCTAATAGAATACATACAAGGGAGATTTCTCAAGTTTTTCCTCCTACAACCTCAAGATATCTAATCGAATTAAAGGTGACATCTACTTTACATTCATTACATTAAATGCCTACAACCGACAAATGAGAGAAAACGCTCAAGATATGCATTACAATCTCCAAACCATAAAAGAAAATGTATCTTTTCCAGATATTACATTAATGCTTCATCTTTTCAAATTCAAAACATCTTCAAAATGTGCACTGGTGCATATCTAGCTGTCCTCCAATGGCACTTGCTTGCGATGCTCCTGCATCATCAAGGTTGAGCATAGACACCCAACTGGTTTTCTACAACCCTTACCCATTCCTAAGTGGAAATGGGAAGTTGTAACAATGGATTTCATCACCAAAATTCCTAGAAAAAACAAGCAACATGATTCTATCATGATAGTGGTGGATAAGCTTACTAAAGATGCCCATTTTATTCCAGTAAATCTCACTCACAAGGCAACCAACATTGTTGATGTTTATATGAGAGAAATTTCTTGATTACATGGTATACCCAAGACAACTGTGTCTGACAGAGATCCAAAATTTACCTCAAATTTTTGGAAGATATTATTTAATGGATTTGGAACAAATTTGAATTTTAGTACAACTTATCATCTAGAATTAGATGGACAAACATAGAGGGTGAATTAATTGGCTGGGTATATATTTAGGATGTATGTGATGGATAAACCATCAAAATGGGAAGACTACCTATACTTAGTAGAGTTTTCTTATAATAATGGGTACCAAGTATCTCTAAAGATGAGCCCATTTGAGGCACTTTATGGCAGAAGGTGCAACACACCAGTAAGATGGGACAACCCAACAGATAGAGAAATAGTTGGGACATAAATACTTAGGGAAATGGAAGAGAAAATGTTAAAAATAAAATAGAATTTAAAGTTTCCCAAGATAGGAAGAAACACTATGTTGATCAGGGAATAACTCACACAGAATTTAAAGTGAGGGACCATGTATTCTTGAAGGTGAAGGCCAACAAAAGTTCCCTGAAGTTGGGAAATTGTTCAAAGTTGGCATCTCGCTATTGTGGGTCATTTGAAATCCTAGAGAGGATTGGGCCTGTAGCATACATGATTTCCTTTCCTACATCAATCACCATTCATAATTTATTTCATGTATCATTACTTAAGAAATATATACCTGATGCTAATCATGTTATTGATTGGAATGTGATTTATGTGGAGTAAGAAGGCGCTTTCCAAGTGCATCTGGTACACATTCTGCACCGAAAAATCAAACAGTTACGGAATCGATCCATAGAGCTTGTAAAGGTCTAATGGACCTGGTACGGTCCTGAGGATGCAACTTGGGAGCATAAAGATGCTATGCGGGCATAATACCCACATTTTTTTGAGGATTTTTGAAATTTTGGTTGTATATGTGTATATATTGCACTAAGGACTATGCATAAATAAGGGAAGGGGAATGTAATACCCCTAGTTCTAACCCCAATTGTAAATGTAAATGAAAATGTACTTAATCTGGTGAGATGTTTGATATCATTTTTGTATGCACCTTCCATGGTATAGTGCGCACATGTACTGCACACTAAAAAGATGAAGTGTGCACATTCCAGGATACCGCCCATAACAAACTTAAGTGCACGCAATTTTGAAGCTAGTGAGCCTTTGTGTATATGTTTTGTTTTATAGGCTGGTGATCCAATTATTATAAGTTGGGAGGCTTATGCATTGATTTAGGCAGGAGATCCTAGATGCTAAAGGCTAGTGAGCATATTTTTGTATATATCTTATCATTAATATAATACATCATTGCATGTAGACTGAACACGATAAAAGAGTATGGGGGAATAAAATCCACTAGTTAGGGAAAGGAGGGGGGGGATAAAAGTTAAGGATAAGGGGCTAAGCTAGGGAGATTAAGCCAAAAAGGGATATTATATTAATATTCCTTAAAGTATAAAGTATGGATAATTATTTTATCCTAAGTTATAAGGATGGGGACAAGTGGGCCAAAGTAGTCCTCAACATAACAAGTGTCAAGTTGGGAACATGCATACATATATTTTGGACTTAGTTTTATTTCTCATTCATTCCATCATCATTCACTCACTCATTCAACTTCCCTTTGTACCTTCCTATACCTGTACTTGTACCTGTACCTGTAACTATATATGTACCTTCTTGTACATGTACCTGTACCTATACGTGGTTAGATTAGCAGTTGGACTAAAGAGGCAAGTTGTCAGGCCCATGAGATATTATCTCTAGGTGAGAGAATTGTTGGGAATTTATTTCCCGAAGGTGCCAAACTGCAGATACGGGGCTCTGAGACTTCTTGTCCGACCAATTGCTGAAGTTTGGAAATGAAGTGGGGTAGCCAAAGGAATTTTGAGCAGAGAAGGGGCACACTTCCTCGGGTGGGAAAGGCATGTGGGGAATGAGGGACTGTAGGTTGTTAGTTTGAGTTGGCACCTGTGACAGAGTATCTCCTTTTGTCTGAGATACATTAGTTTGGTTAGGAATCCCTTTACCTGGGTGGATTGTAGTCCCAACACGGTGGTGACCCACTACTGAGAGTGATGAGCAACATTGTATAAGGCTAGAAGGTTCATGGAAGGTCTGAATGCATTTGGTGATATTTTTACTAAGATAAGTGTCAATTGTGTGTTAAATTACCCGCTACATTATTATTTATGTGTTTATTTTTATTTGTTTTTCTGGTGTGTATTTTATACCTGTCTTTATATTTATGGGTATTTCCTGTCTATGTTTCATGTATATGTTTACTATTATTTTAGTATGAATCTGTGTATTTACAGAATGTAGTTTTCTATTTTAAGTTTCATATATATAGTTCTACAAGAGTTTCTATGTGTATCAAAAAATTTATGTGGCATAGCCTAGTTGGATGTTGGGGATGTTACACCTCTGGAATGAAGTTTCCAAGGTTGTTTTGTTGAAGTTTTGATGCCATAAGATTGATATGTTTCTCCATGCATGTGGATTCTTCATGATTAGGTTTATTGAAGTAAGTGCACTACTTTCCCTTCTTCTTCTTATTGGAATCTGAAGAGTCTTTGGAACTTGAAGAATCATTAAAGGGTTTGGAATATCCCTCATTCTCGTTTTGTTTCTCCTTCCCATTCAGTTTGGATGATCCTTTTCCATCATGCATGGTGAGTGCATGTGCTTTGGGATCCTTGATTAGGCCCATCTGAATGAGTTTTTCTTGCTCATGTGTGAGAGAATCAATGAATTGATCCATGGTAGGCATCTTCCAATTTGTTTCCATGAGATACCTTCCTGAATGGAAAGTGGAAACATAGTCAACATATTCTGGTCCTAGCTTGGCCAAGATTGTTATAATAAGTTGGCCCGCTTGTTTAGAATTATCAATGTTATAACCCTAAATTGCACTGTACATGCTTACCTGGCATCAGGCCAACTCATTTCCCTTCATTGCCAAAGAATCTGCTGAGAAACCTCTTTGAGAATCCTCTCAGGTAAAACCACACACACCCTAACCCACTACTGCACACGTTGGAACACTGGCAGGCCTACTACAGCCTGTGTTTACCTAACAAAGCACAAAAATAGGAAAGTTACCGATGGGACAAGAAGCTATGGGTCAGTTAACTGAAACTCCCAGCCATGCATGGCCGAGAGTTCATCCAAAACCCTAGCTCCTTCTAGCCTATAAAAGAAGGGGTAGGGGTACTATTTGAAGGAGAAAAATTATAGCGAAGAAACTCTGCCCATTTGCCAAACCAATTTGTCCCAACCCTTTAGCCTTTCCTCAAGCCTAAGGAGAATTAACGCAAAGCAGTAGGAGGACAAAAGAAGAGGAGGAGCCCAGGATCAGGATCAAGGAGCGGTGGCCAGTCTCTATCATTATTGTAAGTTGATTCATCTTGAGATTAATAAAAGAATACTTTTCCCGTACCAATGCATGAGTCATATGTGATTTGTGTAATTTATGCTTAATTTCTAACCCTCAAGTAGAAAAATAAAATGCATGCGTAGTGTTTTGTCTTGATTGCAGGTTAACTTTGGAAGGAGCAGCGCAAGTAAGCGGGCAAAGCACAATGGGGGATCTACACCAAACATCAGTAAAAAGGTTAGTAGTTCCTTTCCATGTATGTGTCTTGAAAGAGGGGTTTAAGTTTTGGGTGGTAAGTTAAAAGGTCATTTCTTTAAGGTCAAAATATGCATGCAAACCTTTACCCTAGTTTGCTAGTCCGTAGGGTATTATTTCCCAACAACAGAATTGGCGACTCCACTGGGGAGATATACTCTTTAGGGTTTCCAGGTTTGGTTGAGTTTTTGGGTAGTTTAAGAGATTAGATTTTCTGTTTCTTTGCCTGTCTTTTTCAGTAAGGCCTGAGCTAGCAGAGAGCCTGTTTCTTTATACCAGTTTTCCCTGACTATTTCTTGACGACAATTTTCAAGACACACAGAGGTACACGCGGTCTGCAGAAGGCCTACACGCGGGTGCCCATGCCCTAACCTTCTATAGCCTGCGTTTGAACGCTTGTTGTAGAGTTTTCAGTAGCGTGTAGGAGTAAGAAAGCTTGAGAGGTAGTCCTCCTCTTCTCTGTCAGGATTTTACATTCTCAGGGGGCTTTCTGGATCTTGTCTGAGTCTTGCTAGTTCACAGTCTTGTCTCAGTTTGCTTTATTGCATTTTGTTATTTCTTGCAATTATTTTTCTTTTCCGTTAAGAAGAAGCATCCAAGCCTTCAGGAGACTCTGGTTATCAATACCAGAGGCCTCTTCCAGGTCTAGGCTGTGTGTGTTGAGCTTTGTCTTAGAGTTTATACTTACACGCAGCCTGTGCAAGTACAGCCCGTAGGTACCCGCGCGTTGTTGTAGGTTAGCACACGTTTGCACGCGTGTTGTTTCAGTGACAGTAGCGAGCTTGACAGGGGGCTTTTCAATCAGGGTAGGGAAGTCATCCCTTCTTGTGGTGAGAAGTGTTCCTTTTGGGGGTTTGAGTCTAGGGTTGCATAGTCAGTGGGTTAGGGCCTCTTACCCTTAGCCTGTTTTTTCTTAATTGATAGTTGATAGAAAAGATAAAAAAGAAAAAAAATTGTGTTTTATGGTTTTTAGACAAACGTAAGAAGCGGTGCTTTCTCGATTTCCATTGTGTGTCTTTGCTTTGTTTCTTTGCGATCTGCGCTTTAAGCCATAATTTTATTTTGTTTTCTTGGTTTTGTGCTTGTCGGCATTTTCCCTTTGTTGCGTCATTTAGCACTCAAATAAAAAAATATATATCTCTTTTTTCATTTTCTTCTTTGTTTGAAGATTGTGTTGTTGCATCAATAGCTAGGGAGAAGTATTTTTGTTCATAAGTTTTTGCGGTGCATTTAGAGCATAAGTAGCTCATAGTTGAGTGAAAATTCCTTTATGTTTGCTACATAAAATCTTAGCAAAATTGAAAAGAGAAAAGAAGTCTTTCTTAGTGAAAAGTTGTTGATTTTTGCATTTAGTAAAAGTTTTTGTTTCAGCATTTTTTCATTTGTTTTTTCTTTGAGTCTTTACACATCATCAGTTTCACCTTCATACCTTATGACGTAAAAAATCTCATTAAAAGCAATGCTAATTAAAACCTGTTAGAATTTTTGTTTGTAGGGTTCATACACTAGTTCAGGACTAGGGCCTTGGATTAGGTTGGAGAGGAAACTCTCCAAGACCACTCAAAACCAAACATTGGAGTCTGTGATAGGGAGTGTAGAAGTCCAGTTACGTGGAATTTATCCGGGACCCCCCTCTAACACAGGGGATAAACACGAGGTTGCGTAAGGAAAGGTAGCGGAGATAACCCCTCCAAAGCCGGACCGAGCGTAGTGGAGAACACATATCGAGGATTTTTCTTGGGATTCCGTCCTTTACATTTGCCATGGGGCTTCGTGGGTCTCGAATCCATTCGAGGTTCTCAGTTGTCTTCTGGACCAGTTTCTCTCGATACCTTTGACAGGTTTCGGGCTTGATACCCTGCTCATTGTGGTCTACTTGACTATCGATTGTACCCGCCTGGTGACTGTTCGCGTGCTGGCAAACTAGTTGCCAATATTTCATAGGGACATACACAGGTGATTGCGAGGGTATACCGCGGTACCTAGGACAGACATCGGGCCACACTTTGTAGAGTATACCCGGAGGGTGCTTCCGTATTCGAGTTGCACTTGCACCGGTAAGTTTCTCTAGTGTTGGTTGTTGTAACTGTTCTTCAAA